>JAQFXP010000042.1:0-59368 GCA_034693685.1 Belba bartosi | reverse complement strand
GTTTAAAAATAAAATGTACAAGCAAACCTATTTATAAGTTTGTTTAAATTGGAAAATTCATGTCCCTTTTTGAATATAGACTGTAGATTTTGGACTGTAGATTTCTACTGTATAAGCAAGATTGATTATTTGTTTTGACACATGTACATTTTAGCTTTTATTTTTTACTACGCTTTTAATAAGCAGTGTATTCACTGTTGGCTACGATTAACTAAAAAATAGTATTCATTTCAATCATATCTTTATTACCGAAACACTGAATAGCGATATATTGTTTGGACACAAGTTTTTTTTTCGCTCATTTCCTACAACTTTTCTGATTAAAACAATTTTTTTTGTTTGTTTTTTCGTATATTAGTTCAATTAAGGCTCAAAAACTAATGCAATTTTTTAATCTTCAAAATTGTTTTTAATGTTTTACTTTTTATTGAGTTTTTTTAATTCTAAACTCAAGGGATTTGTTCTTTTAGTAACAATTTTTGCTCTTTTTTTTTACTTTGTTTTTCATTTATTGTTATACTTCAGGAAATTTGTTATAATTTTGTTTTGTTTTGTTTTGCTCTTCAATATAAATAATTGACTTTAATGTTGGTTTCAATGTTGAGGAAAAATGTGATTTTTTCTTTGGTTTATCTTTTTTCCGAAAAATATGGTTTAAATCAAAAATATTATTATTTTTTGAAAGAATAGCAATTCATATGAAATGCTTTTTCGCTTCGGTTTTATTGTTTTGATTCATTGGTTTCAATAAGTTGTTTGAAAAGAAGATAAAACATATTTCATATTTTATTAAGTTTTGGCCAAAATATTTGTAGTTTCTTCTCGAAACTCAAAAATAAATACTTAAAATAAATAAATAGTTTAAAGTTATAGTAAAACAAAATCATTTACAACGAATTTGTGCACTTTTTTAGACGTTTTACTTATTTTTCAAAAACTTATGAAATTTTTTTCAACAAAAGTTATATTTGTTTTCAAAACTTTAACAATAAATAGACGTATAATACAAAAACAAATAAAAATCATATTTTAATATAAATGACTATAAAATTATATACAGTTTTAGCCTTTTATTGCCTTTTATTGACTTCTAAATGATTAAAACTACAAAACTATTACTTACTGTAAATATCTATATTTCAAAAGCATATTATTTAGTGTTTATATATTTATTTGATTATATGTTTAATAAGAAAAGTGATATAAAAAACATTTGGAAATAAAATATTTATTTCGTTTGTGTGAAGAGATTAGAAAAGAATTGAATCGAAATATTTTCCGTAAAGTTTTTCCGTAAAGTTTAACAAAAATATCAATAAATAGAAATTTTTGGCCCAATTTAGCACTTTATACACACACTCTATACAACACTTTAGTCGAAGTATTGGATATTTTTTCTTCTTTAGGTGAAAAGTAAAAAGAAAAGTAAAAATCAAATCAAAATATATTGAGTTCTGCTCTGTATTACAACCAGTCGTCGACTTATGGTCTTATTTCCTCTTCTTATGTTAGCTATAGATTTGGGAATTATTTTTAGAAAAGTGTAAAAATTATACGCTTTTGGTCTCTCAATCATTGTATAAATATTCCTGACATCAAATCGACTCAAATTTTGAGTTTTTTGAAACGTCCGGAAATTCAATTTCTTATATATAAAATAAATTCACTTTTTTCTCAAAAGTTTAGATCAAAGTTTGCATCAAAAAAAAGATTAAAAATTTTTATGAATTAATTTATATTTTTAAAAGGAATGAAAAGTAACTTGGTTGACTTTATTGTTATTTGTAAATTAAAAAGCAATAACTTTTAAATATAAAACACATTTTCACTTATCTCTAAATTTATGTATTATTTAAAAAATACTATTAAAAGTCAAGAGAGGGTTAGTTGTGGATAAAATAACCACATTTTTAAACCTAGGGAAGATAAAATGGCGGACATTTTACTCTGACAATTTTTTAAAATTTTTACTCGATTTAATTGAATTTAAATCGGATTAAGAATAAATTTGGTAAATTAAATCTAGCACTAATTTAGGAAAAACCAAGTCGCTTTGCAGGAAAATACTATTTTTTGAAAACTCAATGAGTATTTACCCAATTTTCAAAGTTTGGCTAGATTCTTATGTTTAACCCTGAATAAAATGTTACTTACTGGGTCATTTTATTTATGTTTAAAGTTTGACAAGGTTACTTTATTTATTTTACTATCTCAACTAACATAATACATTATTACATTTATAACAAGCTATTATTTTTATTATTTATACTTTTATGTTTAAACCTATATTTATATTAAGCTAGAGAATATAAATTTCAATTTACAAAACACTAAATTGTTTTTATCTCACTAATTTAATTAATAGAATAAATTTTAATTATTTAATACAGTTAAAAAAATATTTTTAAATATAAAATTAAAATTAAATCAAAGTGAGTGTCAGTTTCAAAATTTTAATTAAGTTTGTATCTTTTAAAAAAAATAGTATTTAGATCTAATTTTTTTACAAATTAAAACTAAAAATTTAAATAGATTTTAGATCAAATATAGAAGTTTTTAAGCAAAATATAAAAAATAAATAATGTTAATGTTAATTTTAATAAAAATTTTTATTTTACAAAAATTTATATTAATATTCAAATATCAAAGCATGCAAATTTTTTATTAAAACTTTTAAAAAATTTAATTAGCAATATTATAATATTTATATTAATTTTTATATATATTTAAGTTATTTTCAAAAATATAAATATAGAAAACTAAACACATTTCATCAAATAATTTGTGCCGGCTTAATTCAAAAGATATAAACGAAAAATTCAATTAAAACATTTAGAAAATACTTAAATTTTCCAAAACTAATAAAACTTAAAGATTGGCCAAAACTTAAGTAGCAAAGCGGGAGTACATGGGCTGAACGCTGAACACTGAGCAACTGTTTAATGCATTCATTAGTAATAAATTTAATGTTTAGTTTAATTAGAAGGCATTGAAGAGCGCATAAGAATTGTTGAATTCATTGAATATATGACGAGAATCTCAAAAGACAATAGTCGTAGAAAATAGATTTGGTTCGAGTGCTGAACCGACTTTAGTTGTATCACATCATCAATACTGTAGACTCTAATCTAATTTTTAAAGATTGCAATTCATTATCCGCTTTTCGAGACACACGTAAGGCCTGGCAGGCCTGTGAGGGCAGACTTAGAGCAGACAATAGTGGCTATGGAAGAGAAGGCGGACTATAAAACGGGTGATGGATATGGCTCTAGAGTTTGGGTAGTTCTTAGCTTAAAGATCGTTAGCTATCGGTGCCGATGGAGCTGTGGAACTGACACAAACGACATTAATAAGACTTTTGTATTGAATATTCAATACTATAGTTAGTTTTGAGACTTAATTAAATTTAAAACTTAAATGGAAATGAATTGCGTTTTACTGCTCTCTCGTCTCTTTATTATTGAGACCTAATTAACTTTTTTTCGAATTTTTATTTTGATTTAATTCTGAATTTTAAGAATTTTTAAATTTTTAATGCGTTTGTCGTAAACTAAAGAATATAATAAATTCTCATTTGTCTTCATAAAACAGTTAATTAAATGTCAACACTTTATAGCGCATAGAATAACACATTTATCATATTATTAGCTGAGGTTTGAATGTTATTTCAAATTCTATTTAATTATGTTTACGTCTCTCCCTCTCCTTCTCCCTCTCCCTTCCTCCCTCTTTCCTGCACTTTCTTTCTCAGTTTCTTCTTATATTTTTGAATTGAAATCAAGTTTTTTCTCAACATAACCAAAAAAAATCTTATAATCAGAAGATCATTAAATCCAAGCGAAGACTAAATTCTTTCATTTATGCAGTTCTTATCCGTTGTTCAGAGACTTGTTTTGGATATTAAGCCAATATTTGAATTCTGATTTTCAAGTATTCGATGTATAGTAAGCCTACAAAACAAGTCTGACTCAGATTTTTCAAGTTATAACGAATCGATTTCTTGCACATAGAGTACATATTGCAAATTGCAATATAAATTTATTGCTAACAAATGCACTCTTAGTTATTAATCGTTTCCTTAGTTTGTAAACATAATCAGTCGGAAAATATATTTTATTTTCAAATTCAGATTCACAACAGTCTCAGTCATTCGCTCAGTCTCTAACTTGATGTATAGCCAAAGCCTCTTAGAGACTAGTCTTTTAGTGTTTTTATTACAAGTTTTAAAGAACTGATTATTTCTTAAGAACTCATTAGATATAGGGTGTTAATCTAGCAAGAGTATTTGTAGCATGTGAATGCACAAAATTATTGATTTGTTTATGTTTCTGAACGAGTGCTCCGATTCGATGCCTACCATTTGCTTAATTATAAAATACTTATATTCTTAGATAATGACGGCTTAAGAAAGTCATTAACTAAAGAGTTTTGCATTTTTTTGTGTAAAAAACAACAAAAATTCTTTAGCTGTAAAAATTGCATTTAAAAACTTTATATAATATATTATCTAATTAAGCGATTCATGTTTGGAAACATGAAGTTGAAATCAACTAATGATGTTTGCATGCTGGCAGGCTTAACATGATCAAAGTTTGTAAGTTTCGTTTGGATTTGAATCTATTGTTAATTAATCTTGTGGATATTTATAAATTAAAACTTGTTTTAATTACAAATATAATTTATTCAATGTTTATGTTTGATATAATTAATGTATTAATAAATTACTTATTTTTAGAAAATCAAAATACCAAGTTATAATTGTAACCAATTAATCAAAAATATTTTAAGTTAGAAAAAGTTTAGACAATCTAATAATCAATGTTTTGAAACAAATTTAATTGAACTTTAAAAAAGAAATTACACATAATTTAAAAAATAAATTAATATATATTAAGCTTTTAAATGATAAAAGTTTTAGTAGCAAAAGTTATTTTAGGTATTTTGTGTTATTTATATAATATTTAAATTTAAAATTAATTAATTTTTAATTTTCAATAATGTGAAACACCCTTTATTATTGTACAATGTTTACAATACAATAGTTTTATGTTTTTACACTTATTAAAAAGTTTAATTATATACTCATTCAGACATAAGAGCTCTAAGAATTTTTTAAAAGTACAGTATATTGTATGATATTAAAGGAATCCATTCAATAGGCACTACATTATCGTTAGTATTATTACTATTTGTGTTTAAGTTTATAAATGCCATTAATGGCGAAAAATAGAGTAACCGTTAACTACAGCATATTTCTGGAATTTCTTATAAACAATTAAGTTTTTAATTTTAAAAATAACTTATTTTTAGATTTTTGCCATAATGGCTCTAGTGCAATTTGATTACTGTAATTAAAATTGTTTGTACAAGATCATTGATAATTATTTATTATACAGATTTTAATTGTATTTTACACTATTTTGCATTATTATTATTTTATAAATTTTTGATTTTAAAAAACAACTTGATAAATAAAAGGTTTTACAAAGTGTTAAAAGTAGTTAGAAGATAATATTTTAGTATAAATTTCATTTAAGATTTATACAGATATTTAATATTTTATTTTTATAAATGTCTAAATGATAAATGTATATAATTTTATGCATAATATTTATTGCAATAAATTATTGATTTATTCATAAATATAATAATATATTTGCTATATATAGAGAAAAATGTTCTGCTTTTGCTAGAATGGAATAATTAGCAAACTTTTGCTAATTTAACGCAAAATTAAATAATTGAATCCTAATTGAAAACCAAAATTAGTTTCAATTAAATATCAAAACATATTATTATTGAAGGATTTGATTGCTTAGCAAATGAATGAAATGAATGTAATTCGAAATAATTAGTTTCCAGTGACTGAGCTCTTAATTTGTAACTTAAAAAAATTGATTACACGAGTTATCAATTTAATAATTTATATAAATGAGCTTTTGTAGATTGGCATTAATTAATTTATATAACCAAAACACAATTGCCTTTCCTCACTCAACAAACTATTTTTTATTCAAACTTTTAATCAATTAGTGAGGGATTAGAGTAGGAATTAGTTATTTTTAAGTATATAAATAATTTAATGCAAATAAAACTAGAAGCAAATTATTTGCTATTTTAAGACAAAATACTATTTATTAAGCAAAATATGAAATGAAACTAGCTAAAGTTAAAAGAATTTTATTGTTTTTGTATTATTAGCAACATTGAAAACTTGCATTGAAAGTTTGGAAATTTTTTAGAATTTGAAATAATCTCAACAAATGAATAAAATTCTGGTTTAACTGATGATAGAAATAATAAAGACATTGAATCAAAAGAAAATATTTGTTTATTTTATTCAATAAAATTATTATGTTTTATGATTTAAAACAATTTGAGTTAGTAATTATATTTTGAGTCTTCCTCGTCTTATAAGTACGCTTTGGACAAAAATTTAGGAAAATGACATAATTCATTTTAATGTGTATATGTGCCAATGTGAGGTAATACGGTAATACTTATTATTTTTAATTTATTATTTCAACTAAATAAATTATCTTGTATAAAAATTTTATTAAAATATTTTTTATATCAATTATTTTTGCATTCAAAGATAAAATAAAAATATGAATCTTAATTGTTAACAAATGATGAATTTAAATGATTCCGAAACCAGTCTTGAGATAAGACTTAATAAAATTCAATTCACAGCTAAACTAGAATATTCATTATCTTTAACCAAATCTCTCTCCTTCTCCTCTCTATTCTCTTTCATCTCAAAAAAATAATTACTTCATAACTTGAAATTCAAATTCTTTTTAACATTTTTGCAAATCTATCCAAAAAAGCATTTTTTCTTTCTTTTGTTGCAAACATTTGCTTTAATTGGCTTAACATATATTATGAGTTATATACAGAATATTTATTCCTATTTTTTTCTTACATTTACTGAATAAAAAAGAAGTAAAGATATTGTTAGGAAAAGAGTATATTTGCATAAAAATAAGATATAATTAAACCCTAGAGGTTAGGTAAGAGTGAATAAGCCCTTCATTTTCAACACATTTATTATCAAAAAGATATTTAGAGAAAAAAAAGTTTTGAATAAAATAGAATTTATTTTTACTTTTTTAACACTTTTAAGATTTTTTTTATGAATTACTTCTTTTTTATAGTTGTTTTGATGGCAGATCTGATTTCAAATATGTTCTCTTCATTTGTATTACAATACAACAAAATATATATAATATATAATTAAATCAATGAAATTCTGAGAAATAAAAAAATTTATTTTAAAAGAATAAAAAAGAGAAAAATAGACAAAAAAATAAATTGAATTTTTTAGTTAATAGAAAAGAAAGGCTTAAAATAAGAAGTGTCTGAGAGTTAGGACGAAAATTATTTTTTATTAAATTTCTGTCAAATAAATGAAAAACCGGAGAATTTTTCTTTAATAATATTATATTTTTCAACTTCAGTCGTCATAAATAATGAGAAGCTTTAGTGAAGTTTTGAATATTTTTAGTTCACTTTTTTTCTTAATCCATACCTAAAGAGGAATTTCTTCCCGAGTTTGATGAATGAATCGGCTTCGGGTGCTTTGGTTGGGCTGAGAGGAAGAGAATTTGGATAAAATACTGTAGTTTTTGCCGATATCTTTGTCAATGATTGGCAGAGACCGAGAAGTTGATTGAAAATTATTTGATTAAATATATGACAATCGATAAAAATCAGGGATCGAGAAGGTCGGTCGATCCAGGGGGGATCAGGGGATAGATTTTTTTTCAAAATTTTGGCCAAAAACCTAGGGGGGGGGTCAGGGGGGATTTTTCCAAAAACGCTCAAAAAACCTATATATTTATGATGAAATTTTGACTAATTTAACTGGATTTAAACCGGATTTAGCACCAATTTAGGGAAAATTTCTAGAAGAAGGGTACCTTTTCTCGGACCAAATGCTAGGGGGGGGGGGGATAAATCCAAATTTTCAAAATCAGGGTTTTTTTTGCCTCATCCCCCCTCTTCTCGATCCCTGATAAAAATATATTAAAAATATTTATATTGACATTAATTTTATTATTAAAATCATTTGTTCAATAAATTAAAATGATGAATTTTAATAATAAATCTTTATGTTTATGGTTGCTTAGCTTTCACTATGGAAATTTATATAAAACAAAACAAAAAATAATAGCTTTAAGTAATAAACAAAAACAAAAAATATTTTAGAAATGTTTGATAACTAAATTGGAAAACAGAAATATGTCCTGGATAGATTAGATATTTAATCTATAATGAAATATTTTCTAACAAATATGATGGCAACAAATATTTGATCCGGCTCATACTTAGCGATGTGTGTATTTGCACAAACAAATTGTGTGTCTCTGATATTTGCTGAGATATGCAAAGCACGGACTTTACCGAACACTTGCAAAATGTAATCCTTATGTATGATCTAAATGCCATTTCGGAGAAAATCCCCTAAAGTTAGTCGAAATAGAGATAAAATATATATATATATTATATATATAACTCATAAAAAGAAGAAAAGATTCAAACAATAGACATGACATTTGATTCTAACAGGGATTCAGACAGTCAGCCGATCCAGGGGCAGGGGATCAGAGTTGAAATTATTCTAAAAACGCTAAAAACCGTTATAATTATTATATGATTTAATCGGAATTTAAACAGGATTTAGCAACAATTTATGGAAAATTGTTGCAATTTTGAGCAAAATAAACTTAACTGGTTAATAAATTATAGAGAGGTATCTTTTCGCAAACTAAAGAGCTTGGGGGGATAAAAGGTATTTTAAGAATTAGGGGGAGATTGTTGACTAACCATCCTGTTCCGAATCTCCGAATGTGTGTATTATAGGTCTTCAGAAGCGAATATATCTAAAGCGGATATTTTATTATGTTTTTAATACAATATTTACGATAGATTTGAAGAATTTTGTTCTCATTTTAGCTAATTTTTTGTCTACTGAGAGTAAATACTGATATCTGATACAACTTTTATTATTGACATTTCTGTTGATCTCTTCGTCTCATATACTCCGCTCTGTTTCTACAGTATGTGAAGGAAAGAGAAAAACTTTTTTACAACTTATAAAAAGCGAACTAAATATAAAAGTGAATTTCGAAAAGCCATAGTTATGAGCACTTATTTATCTTAAGAACAATCTTCTTGTTCAGCTATTCTTCGACTCTATTCATAAAGTCCAGTCAAAAGCCTTTACATAAGAGAAGAGTATTGAGTTGTATGAGCGCTGAGTACACATACAGTATAAAAGCCATAATATATGACATTATATACATTACAGTAATATAAAGATTATTTATAATAATTTTCTTTTTGTCGGATATAAGCGACGGAGTTAAGAAATGCGCGAGTGAGGGTTTAAAGGAACTTGCTCATTCAACTTATTCTAGTAAATAGAGTGAACAGATTTGATCTAACAATCAAAGTATTATAAATCTGGTTCTAATAGCTGTTCGTCGATTAAAATCGATGCGAACTTCAGTTGAGATCCTAATCGTCTATATAATGTCCATAATTGGCCGAATAGTCAAATGTGAGTCAATGTAATGTTTGGACTTAATTTATCAGAAAGCAGTTAATGGCATTTATTGTCATTTATTGCCAAGCTGCATTCCCTACAATCACTACATTCACTGCATTCGATTGACTCGCATTTTATTCGTCATATCCTCATCTCAGACCTTCATTGCTCTCATTCACTCTCATTCAGTCCCATTCACTCTAATTATCTCTTTCGGTCGACTAATTCCAAATGTGTCTGAATGTGTCGCTCATATGGTTGACGAGATTTAGACCAAAATACAAATGTAATGCTAGAGCTCTTGCATTCCGTTTGCAATCACCCGATTCACCCGTTTTTCTATAGATTGGCATAACTTTGAACCGACATCTGATCTGAGAGTCAGCGTCGGAGTCAGCGAAAGGCTTTACACTACAGTATACTGTATATGAGATAATATAAGATACTATGAGATACCAGAAATGGTAAAACAAAGTCCACAATCATAGTCTCTAACTATGCATTTGCTTGTCATTCACATCCAATTCTTATTCTTCGCTCACTTTTATAACTAATTTCAGATTTTTGATTCATTTGAGTGTAAGTTTTCAATTAAAGTTTGTTTTGAATTCTTTTTTATAGTTTATGTTGGAATAAATGTTGAGTTTTTTGTTGTTTTTGTAATGACTTTTACTGTATTTCAGAGTTAAGATTTCCTAACATAATAAAAGTCTAGATTTAATAAGTCTTAATACAAATAAAATTTTTGAGATTGAAAATATTTTTTTATGTTTGAGACTTGAGATTTTGAATTTGATTAAAAAAGTTTAAGTACTTTAATGCGTTTATTTGGTTTCTCAATGACATCATTATATATAATCAATTTTTTTGTTGTTTTTCAGTAATTTAACAATTTTTTCTCTAAAAATATACTTAAGTTTTCGAATAAAATTTTATTAGTCGAGTGAAAAGTTTTAATGGAATTTAAATTTTTATTCGCTTTTTACGGCTGTAATAAATTATATTCTCGTTCTATATATTGCATAAATTAAATAAATTAAAAATAAAATCTTAAAAAGTAATATTTCAGCCAGATACTCTATTTATCAATATTCACGTTTAAATTTGTTTTTGATTTAATAAGAAAAGACTTGAATCATACTTAGCTGTATGTCACGTTCAACTACTTGGTGTTCATTCAAAATAGATTTGCATGTTCAAATATAGTATAAAAAACATAAATATATTTGACATGTACGAATTCAATTTTGAAATTTGATTTTTAATTTTATTTACTATATTTTTATTGAGTTTGATATGAATTTTAATCTTTAAACTAATAATCTAGATACTTATAAATTTAATTAAATTCAATTATTTCAAATGATATAATTGGACAGGCATGATTATTTTTAATTTAAACTTTTAATATACTCGTAAAAGTTTTAATGTATTTTTTGTAATTTAATTATATTTTATATTTTTTAATTACTACTAATTTTTATTGTTCACAAAATATGGTTTAATTAAATGCCTTATTTCAGAACTAATGCTTTTATAAATTCAAGACAATGTTTAACTCAATTTTAAAATTTGAAATTTATAAGGCATTCATAATTGGATTTTAAAGATAGATTTTTACTGTTGGAAAGAATATGAAATTTGTTATTAATATTTAGCATATTTTCTATTAAAATCTAATTTTTGGCACTCATTGCCAGTTTAATAATAAATTCAAAAATAAAAATTAAAACTGTCGTATGCTATCTGAAGTTCTGGGCCGTTCGGGTGCCGTCGGTTATAGTTGACACAGTTGTGGGGTGTGTTGGTAATGGTTGCAAACTGGATTTTGTGTATAAACACCGGTAGGCTTTTCTACATGAAGACCAGAAGTTATATGACAATAGTTGAATGAATTGAAAGTTAAATGAATTATAATATAAATAACTTTTATTAAACACAATTAGAATTAAATATAATTATAATTTTTTATGTTAAGCTTAAAACATAGATTAAACTTAAATTACTTTCAGTCCTAACGTACGTATAGCCGTAATTATTAATTATAATACTTGTCTATTGCCTTCTTATCTTATATAGTGTTTCTAAAACATAACAATATTTTACTTATTCTGACTGCATATCAAACAGTCATTCATTTGCTTTCTTATGCAATCATTCATTCATTAAACTTAAACCTATTATCAAAAACTTTCCATTAATACAAAATTAATTATTGATTAATACTTATAAGTTAATACTTTGGCTTAAACTTACATTTCCTGCCGATGACAACTGTATTCAATACAATTGAAATGTAACAAAATATTCATTTTGAGATTTAATAATGACAATATAATGTTAAGCCCGGAATATAATATATAATTAATGTTTTTGTTCATCAAATTTTCAAACAAATGAGAAATTTATTATATATTTTGAAGATATTAGTTAAAAATCTATTATTTCAGTTAAAGTTTGTTTTAAGAAAATAATTTTTTACGTTTTAGAGATTTTTTTGTTGAGATAATTTGTTTAGAGACTTATAGCCGAATATAATCGATATCTAAAAGAGTAATCTTAACGACATTTGAAAACTAGAATTTGATTTGAATTTGATTCCCAGTCGTGAAACTAAAGTTTTTATTCATTACTTTAAATGTTATATAAGTTTTGCATATATTTTGCTTTAAGAAGTTTTTTGAAATTTTGTTTATATTTGATTTTTTTAAATAGATAAATTTATTACAAATTTAAGGAAAAAAGCTGGAGACTAAGTGAATGATAAAATTTTTAAATATAAATCTTACGAGATTAAAACAAATAAAAGAAAATTACATTGAACATTTAGTGTAATTATTAAAATTTTATAACTTGTTTATTTATAACATTTTAAAACAAGCATTTTAAATCAATAAATTGTATAAAAACGTATTTTAAAACAATATTTTGATTTTGTTTTTATTTTTATTTACTTGAATACAATTGAATGAGATTTTGTTGATATTGTGAAAATATTTCCGAGAAATGCATAAAAAGATTTTATCAATTTTATTGATTATAGAAATAATGCAAAAATTTGTTGAAATGGTTGTCAAAAGCAATTGATTCAAAGTACAGAAGTTCTTCATATTTTCCAATACTGACCACAACTATCAGACTCTTATTTAGAGCGGAATTTGTTTTACGTTAAATAAAATTATGTTTTCGCTGAAAATGTTTGCTCCACTTAACTCGACGTTCAAAACCTTTTTTTGGCGCAAAAATTCAATTATATTTTTTCCATATAATCTGTTTTTTGTGAAATACTATTATAAACTCGAGAATTGAAATCCAAAACATTCTAAGAAAAAAAATCAAAAAATTCTCTCTATTAGCAAAAAAAAAAGTAATCGATAGTAAAGTTCTGTAAATAATGTTTTAACCAAAAAGAAAACGACGTTTTTTCAAAGCACTTGAAAAATCTCTTTTAAAAATGTTAAATAATTTGTATTTAGTTTTTGCTATTTTTGATATTAATTAAATCGACTTGTCTTTAGCAGAAAATGTAAAAATGAAAGTTTTTGCAACGCATGGCTACACCAAGGGCATTTTACAAAATATTCTTTTTGGGGCTTATTATAGTATGGAATTGGCGCTTAAATCCTATTCGAGTATTTGAAACAGTTATCTGCAACTCATACAGTTGAAGCGCTCTAACATACACTAAATATAAATTGCAATAAAAAATATTTTAATTATTAAATTATCAACTTGTTATACTAACAAACTCCATAGCTTACCACTATATCCGATTTTTATACTTGACTTCTATAACAAAATTTATGCTTAATCTTTATACCCGAGTTGAGCATAAAATATAAGTAAAAGTTAGATATAAAAAATTGAATATGAAAGTTGAAATTTTCTATCTAGCAAATATAGTATTAAGTATATTTTTTAAAATTATAATTTATATTTGTTATACTGTATGTGAGAATTGCAGAAAACTGTTTCAAATCTTCAAATAGTACTACAGAGGCGGCGATTCTATACTATACTTATTATATGTCATTAAGAAATGTTTACATTAAACGTCATTTAATTCACTGACAAGACTTTGAACACTATCTTAAATGTTGGAAACAATTGAATAGTTTTTTGAACATATTTTTATATATGAGAAACATCTACTCATTATTAATGTATTGAATTAATTGTTTAATAAATTACTCAAATAAATTATTTGAATAATTAATTTTGTTTGGCTTGCTAATGAATTGCTAAATATATCTTGTAAATTTATATTAATGTTGATGTATTGAATGCAAAAAGCAACCTTGCTATATGTTATAGCATCAAATTAAAAATTTCAATTCAAACAATTTGAAAACAATAATTTATTTTAATTTTATTATTAATTATTATTTACATTTTAAATTTGAAAATTACTACAAAGCCAAGGTTTTAACAATGTAAAATTACATTAATTACAGAAAATGACTAATTTCTAGTATAAAATACAAAAGGCAACTAGAACAAGGTCAGTTTAAAATATAATGAAATAAGCAATGACAAAATACCTAGATAGCCAGACAGCTTATTGTTAAATAAAACTTCCGATACGACTGCGGATATAATAAGTCTTATTCGATTGGAAAAACTTTAAAATCTTTGCTCTTACTCTTTATCGCGCCTTTAGGGCAGTCTTCAGTGCAAACAAATGTTGGCAATACTCTACTTATTGTTGACTTATATTTGTGAGTCGAGTCTGAGCCGAGTCTGAGTCGATGATAAAATTAATTTATCGATATATTTGATATAAACGTAAATATCGTATTTATTTGGATTTGTATTTGCTTTTCAAATGTAATAAAAAAGGATTCGTCTTGCTACTACCTCTGTATTGCTTGCTCCGGTACATTTTTTTATTGGCATTACATTTCATAGGTTGTGTTTCAGTCTGATGAAATTTACAATCTAACTTATTAATATAAGTTTTTTACATTTTTATTGCTTCTATCCTGTTAACTTTTAATATAGGTTTTTTTGTGTTTAATATAAATTATTATTATTTTTTCTTTTAAAATAAGTTAATTTATCAAGCTTAATTAAAAATTCAAATATTTAACTTTTTTATTATTGCTAAAATTTATTTTTAAAACTTGAGTTTAAAAAAATTGTCGTAAAGTCGGGTTTGAAAAAAAACAGAAACACAAATCAATACTTCAATTGTATTAATAATCCGAAAACGAATTGATTGATTGATTGGCTGAACGAATATTTCGGGGTAACTGAGAATATGATTAGTTTATTGTATCGAATATAAGCATATATTCTGCGCTTTGAATAAAACTAATTTCAAAACTTTATGCCCAAACATATCGCAGATAAAAAATATATTGTATTAAACGTCTTTTGCATTTTTGCTTCTGTCAGTCATTCCTCTCTTTCTGGCAAATATCTGTCAGTCCTCTACCCGAACCAACTCAAACGTTGTTTCACTCTCTATAATAAATTTTTATTTCAACCAATAATTTCATATAAAAAAATGAATGACTGAATAATTTTTTGCATTTATTTATAGGTTTTTTTTTGTTGCGAATATTGGTTGCAATTCTGTTTTGAATATTTATTTTTTGAGGATTATTTCGATTTTTGTATTTAGAAATCTAATATTAATTTAATATTGAATAAAATTTCTTATAAATATTTATGAGATTAGAGTTTTAGAGTTAACCTAGTGTAACTTTTGAGTTATCTGGAGTTAAGTCTGAAATGTTTGCATAATTTTTTGTATACTTCTAAAGAAAACATTAAATTTTTATCTATTATAAGTCAATATTTTTATATTGCTTTTATAAAATAAATTTACATATTTTTAATCAATAAATTTTTAGCACTAAAGGCACATTTAGCAAGACAAATACTGCATGTTAAATTATTTATAAGAATATATTATTTTGAAATTTAATTTTAATGCTAAGTTAATATTTAAATTTTAACTTAGTCAAAAGTTTTAATGATAGCTTAGAATAAATAATTTTGTGTTATTTTGAACTATCATTAAAATTTTATTAAAATTTCATTTTATTTGACATGGTTATTTTTACTTAGTTTTTATATTTCTATTTAAAATATCTTTATATATAAATTAAAATCAAAATTTATTAAAATTTATTATAACTTTAATTTAAAAAGATTTTTAAAATGTTTGAAAACCTAATTATTTTAATAAAACTCTTTATACGAAAATAAGAATTAATTATATTTTACTTACTCTTGCTTTTTTGAGTAATTTATTTAAACACTTTTTTGACTATTTTAACTAGATTATTGCGACAGCTAAGTTAAACAACTAATAGTTTTTACGCTTTTTTGACATTAATTAAATAATATAACTATAAAAACACTTTTTTACTTTTTTGATGTAATTAATCAATTCATATAATTTATCATTTTTTTTTAAATAAATAGTTTAAAAAATATAATTATTTAGATTTCCATCTTAATTTAACCATCTTAAATTTTTATTAAATTATTATAATTTACCTTTAGCTTTTAAAAATATTTAAGCTAGTCAAATTTTGCAATTTCAATTAAATTACAATAAATAATAAAATAATTAAAAAATAAATTTTTTATATTTTATAAAATAAGTTTTGCAAAAAAAAAGAAATAAATAAATAAATAAATAATTCCAACACATTCTCTATAACCGCATCCCTAATGGACTCAAAATTCCGAAATAGACATCCATTGCCACAAAACTGTAAGCAATGTAAAGCACAAAACTGTTGACAAGAAAGAAAAGAAAAAAATTTCTTTAAATCGACAAACATTTAGAATAAAAGCACAAATAGTTTTAAAAAACAAGTTTTCAAATTATCGACATTAGAGCCGAGAAAAGAAGCGGTGAATTCACGACCAATCAGTAGAGGAAACCATTAAGAAAAGCACTTTCTTTAGCGGCTCATCGACTGCCCAAAGCAATTGAAAACTACGCGAAAAAAAGTGCTAAAAATAAAGGATAAGAATATATATATATTATACAGTATATCAAAAAATATATATCCGGAGGTTTTGCTTCCTATTTGCAACAATTTTTTTCTGCTTTACTTTTATAGATATTTTGTGCCGAAAATTGTTTGAATCGATTCACTCCGAAAAGAAATGTATATAAAGAGTGTTTTTGAGAATAAGACAAAAGAAAAAATTGATTCAATTTTATGGGTTTTGCACTTATTGTTTAAAAGATGCGATTCGTTATACGAATGTTTGTTTTGTTTGCTATTATGGCTTCGATTTGTATTATTTTTATTATTTTTGTTTCGAATTTTATTCACACTTTTTGTATATCCAATGCCTTAATTGAGTTTTTTAAGACTTATTTTTTTATATAAATCTATTTACCAAAAAATTTTATGTGATTTAGATTCTTATATTAAAGAAAATCGCATTTGTTTTGTCAGTTTTTAAGCTGAAGGAAAAAATTATTTCTGAAAAATACAAATAAAACTTTTTTATCGACAATAATCTGAAAGATATATTGATATAAAGTTCTTGTTTTCCAAATAAATTTCAAAGTTATTCGATTTCACATATCTATAATTGACATCTTTATGCCGTTTATCTCATTCTAGTATTTTATTCAGGCCTTACATTCAGTTAGTTTTGCGATTCTGGTCCAGATCTAAGCTCTAGTCGAACAGCACTGGTATATAAGCACTCGCTTTATCATACGATTCAGTGTCCAGTGAATGAAATCCTTAGCGATTCAGATGTAGAGAATGGATAGTATTGTGCGAATTGAGAAACACATTCACTCTGTGTTCTCGACTCAGTTCTCAATACAGTTCTATAGTATTGCCAGAAGTTTAACGTTCATCGCATAGATACTGACGAATGATATCTTAACTATCTATTCAATAGTCGCGTAGCCTTTCATCACATTTTTTCTATTTAAATGTTGTCTTTCAGTCGACAATAAATTTTGGAAAATCATTCAATTATTCTGACATGAATTGAAACGTCGTTTTCACACAATATAAATAATAGTTAATAATATAAAATAGGAAAACTGTATATAAATAAACACTGAATTATAAAAAACCAAAACTTTATTCATTGGCGACGCCTTTGAATAATACAAAAGAAGATTTTTTAGCCAAGAATTGCAATTTAGTTGAGAATATAGCGGAGTTACTGACAGTTATTAGAAGTGCAAAATAATGTTCAATGAATTCAATGAAGAAACAATAAAATTCTAGCTCTAAATTCAGTACAAAATTCTTCTCTCGTATGAACTTTATGCCAAAATTTGATGTTTTTATATTGGAATTACTCTAAGAGCACATCTCATCAGTTTTATGTCGACTTGCTCTTTTTTTGTTCAACACAATTCTCATCTCGAGATTAAATTAAATTCTTATTAATCTTAAGCTAAAGTAGCATTTCACGCAAACAAATGATATAAATAAGAGCTTGTATAAATTATGTAGCTTTAACAGTTATTTTAACGTTTTTCTAGTTCCAATTTTTTTCTAATAAATAAATTTAGAAAAAATTAATCTAAGTTAGATAAGCTATATTTACTTGCACGCATTCACATTAAATAAAAATATTAATTATTTAATACCGCTAATCATACATATTTCTAAATGTAAACAAACATTTTTCGGGTGTTAGGTTTTTATTAAATAAAATGTTTTTAATATTTATATGCAATGGTAGTCATTTCAATTTTTGGGTTTGAAATAATTGAGCCGTACTCAGTGTCAAAAATATGTTTGATACTAAATTTATACAGAGTAAAAGTTTATTCGTATAACTCATGCTGTATACTCAAACTAATTTCTTCACTTTTTATTATTATTTAGAGCCAAATTGAACCATGAAACATTAATATTGTTTTGAACTTGAAAATATTGTTTAGATCCTGTACTCAAAAGGCATCTGACAAAATATTGTCATTGAGTACGATTTAACTTTTTCAAACCCTAAAATTGAATGCATTTTTACATTAAGAGCTAAGTTTATTTTACTTTACTTTAATTTATAATGATTTATATGATTAGTACAAAATTAACTGACATATGCAATATCAGACAAAATTTAGCGTTTTAAGTTTAGTACGAAAGCCTTTCACTGGTTTTATGCATTGAATATAAACCCTTTATTGCATTTTTTTCTAGCATTACATTCAAAAAATATTTTATTGCAATTTATCATATTTGGAAGTATTGCTTATTTTAGTCTAAACAAGATGATAAATATTTATAACACTGTAATAACGCTAACAATAAAAATATAGCCATTTTATAGATTTTTCAATTTTAATTATAACTAAATTTAATTCCAATTAGTATTAACAGAATCTAATAAATTTTTAGCATTGAACAAATAATTAGCAAGATTAAAAAGATTCTGTCATTTCAATTGTTTTAAACTTTAATTTAAAAACTTTTCTTTTTAATCAAAATTTAAATCAAAGTTTGGTTTATAATTCAGCAAAACTTTATAAAGAAGTCAATTGTATTGATTAGATGATTGTTATATAGAGTTGATTCGGAAAACAGTTTAGAGTTTTATTCGAAAAGTGTGGCAAAACAGGACGTGAGGGCAGACACGACAGCAATACTGATCTGACAGACATACAGGCGCTCGACAGTCGACACTAATATTCATTACACTATTCTAACTACACTTATACTATACTATTAGATATATTGTTAATTAGTGTAATCAGATTTAATTAATTGTCAATTGATTTCTGACTTGTTTTTAATTAGAGTTAAAATCTATGAATAGATAATACGATGGACTTTGAGCGAGCATGCTAATAAATTTGATTAAAAACAATATTAATAGATTTAAACTAAAAATTAAAATTGATGCATTGCTTTATCCTAGGTAATTACGGCAGCTCTTTAATGGAAGTGTTCAAAGGTTTGGCCCAAGACGTGGGTATTTGCATCGCATACACAGAATCGGCGCCGAATGCCGGCGACGACGAGCGCTTCGATGAAGTCGTCCGTAATTTACAGCCGTATAGAAGCGCTCGAGTGGTCGCCTGTTTCTGTGAGGGCATGACTGTTCGGGGTCTTCTCAAGTCTACTAAACGGCTCAATTTGTCAGGGGAGTTTCTTTTTGTTGGCAGGTATGCGCATATTTGTTTATTTGTTTACATATTTTTATTTCAAACAAGTACATTTTCTAAAATGTAATTAACCTAGTCATTTTATTTGCAATATATTATAAGCATTAAGCTGGTTAATTTGCTAGATTAAATTGAGAAAGAATATAATCTAACGAGCTTTCTAAGAACTATTGAAAAATACTTTACATCATTTATACTTTAAATTTTTAAATAGTATAAATTAATACTAATTTTAATTATACAAACATGTTCAAAATTTAAGTGAATAAATTTGAATCTGAATTTTGTAAAAAAGAATATATTTTTATTGAGTTACATTTTCTAATTGTCTTTTTTATTAGCTGCATTTCAAACATAGTTTCGCAACATTAACATGCTAATTTATATAGTAATTTGAATTTTGCAGCTTAACTCTCTAGCGAGCATAGAATGTTATAAAAGTGTAAATATTAGATTAGTAAAAAAGCAAAAATTTATTATTGATTGTAAATGTAATTAATTTTCAATTTAAAGCCACATTTTATCGATATTTGATTAGTCTTTTGTGATTATATGTTTCGAAAGACATGAATTGAGTCAAAGGTTTTTGCCGATAAGAAACAGATATTTATACGAATTGATAGTAACTTATATTTGTAAACACAAAAGCGAGTCATATATTGGCCAAACATTTATCTTTATGGCGTCGAAGAGAATAGAATTATATTCAGAAGTACTTTTCAAACGACAAACCAGTTATTCTCGACATTGAATAGTGTGGATGAATAGTGAAAACGGCGTAATATTTACACACATTTTGTTATAGATAGAGATATTTGTTCCGAACATTAGGTTCGGAAACAAGTCAATGCATACATCGATTTGGGTGTTTGGGAACCGATTTTCAGTTGCAATCAATGACTACATTTTTCACACTTTGCCAATTAGTATAACAGAAAAGTTGTATTCAATCGATAAACACCAGAATATGACACAAGATTTATATTTGTTTAATAAGATTAATCCAATTCTAGCACTAAGACTCTCTTAGTTAGACATATATCTTAATCAAAAATATTGTCGCATTTGAAGTCATGTCTGACAACAGTAACTATTTATCAGAAATTTCGACTAAATTCTCTGAACACAAAGTTTTTCTGTTTTATATATACATAACATATATATATATTTTATGCATTTTTTATCGTTTATTACGACTTCATAGAAGAGTAATAAAAATATATTTTCTTTTTGTGGACAAAGAGTGTCTAAATTCTTATGAATCGAACAGAAGTGGATGTGTTATCTAAAGGAATGGTGTTTTAGAGACAGACATTACATTTATTTGATATTATTAATGATTGGAAGGAAAGGCTATATTTTACGAATGCATTTTGTTTTTGTCAAAAGCGACGGCTGGGCTGACAGGCCTGATGTGGTGCAGGGCTTAGAACAGGAAGCGGTCGGCGGTATATCTGTGCGTATATTCTCGCCCTATGTCGACGATTTCGATGAGTATTACTTCAATTTAAATCCCGTCAATAATTCACGGAATCCCTGGTTTCGGGAGTTCTGGGAATCCCGATTCAAATGCAGTCTTCAAAACCTGACCGGCACTACAATCAAGCACTCGAATGGTCAGGTCTACACCAAACCGTGCACAGGTAGCTTTAATCAATTAATTTATTGTAAAATTTTTTTAGTAATACTTTTTTACGATTACAGTATTTTGACTTAAATGACACTTTACTGCAACTCTTGTTTTTATTGCTATTTTACTGGCGATTCGAGTTTATTGTGATTTATTGACTTCAGTTTTAAAGTTTTATTGTTTGCAGTAATTTCTAGATTTATTAGATTTTTATTTTTTGTTAAACAGTATTTTTTAGAAATATTTGATATTTATTTTGTTTTGTGTGGAACAAAAAAAAACTAATTAAAGTGTTATTTTGCAATTTAACATTTACATTTATTTTTTCTATTTACATCGAATTAATCTCTAGTTCTAATGCAAAAACAGTTTTAATTAACCAAAAGTAAGGTTTAAGAATATATCTAAGGATAAAAAGTTTGTACATTATTAGGGGTAGACAAGTTGGAATTAGTCAATTGAGTAATAATTTAAGTTAAGTTTTATTATTTTAGAAATCATAAGATTTAATTTTAATAATAGAAATTTACTTGTTCTTTAAAACATTAAAAATATTTACAACAATTAATTTTAAAAGAAGTTGTTGTCAAGAAGTTTTAACTTGGGTTTTCCTTAGCTAGTTTGTATTTAATTATAACATTTAAAAAATGTTTTAGTTATAAATTAACAACAAAATTAATGTTTGCATAGATTAGGGCTAAAGTAACTAATTAGGTGTTAGCGCACGAGTTGTTGTGCTTTTTAAAGTTGATATTTGTTTAAGAATAGAGACTCAAGTCTTGCCTTAGAGTTGCGAATTAAAAATCTTAAATGTTAAACATTAAACAAACAAGCCTAGTTTCAGATTGTTTTTGTTATTTTAATTTCAAATTAATTATAACCAACAGAAACCACTTTTGATTAAGTTTAAATAAAACATTGAATTATGATAACAAGATAAAATCCGAATTCTAGTTTACATAAATATTTTTCTAGTAAAAGGAGTGTAAAAATGTTTATTTAATTAATTATAAAATTAAACAAATTTCAAAAATTTCATCACTCTCTGGAATCACTGAAACAATTTAGAAAAGCTTTGGATTTGATCTTAAAATTGCGTTTAAAAACATTAAACATTTAAAATGTAAATACACTGTATATACAGAAAACTATTATAATTTATATATAAAGTCTTACAAACAATGCAAACAAAATGAAATCAATTTTAGAGTGACATTATCAGTCAAATCTACTAGGTTAGCAAGTATTTAAGCAACAACTGTTTGCAGTGATAAATATTTCCAAACAAGAAAAACAAAAATTTTTCTAATTAAAGCCAAATTTAAATGTCATTTAGATTTAAGAATTGCTTAACAATTGAAACAATTACTAAAGACTTTTGCAATTAGTCTAAAAACAACTAACAATACTATGGTTTTAGTTTAATTTCCGAAATAATAACATATGTATCATGTATAATTAACTAGACTTTATCATGTTTTGAAATTAATTGTTTTTTAGTGGTAATTAACATTGAACAAAATTATAAGTTTTATTTTTTATTTAAATAGATTATATGACTAAGGTTGAGTTAAATTTATTGTATAATTAATTTAGAAAATTACAGTTTAGCCAAGATTTTGAAAATCTAATATTAATTACAAAAATTTATTCAACTGTTTATTATATCAGATCTTATCAACACTTTAGTTAAATTGCAATAATATTATCTTAAATCTTATGAATAGATCTGAAGCTAAACCGTAATTAAAGTGCGAATTCCTATTAGAATTAAAGTGAATAAATTGCTTGAAATTATAACTATAGAAAAGAAAAATTTTGTGAATTAAAACCGAAATTGAAAGCAAAATAACTTAATTTTATTAAGTGCTTAAACACAGAAGTTGTTACTCAAGAACTTGAGGAAACTCTCGGTTCAGTTGAAATGAAAAAGTTTTTCTTCTGCTATACTATTCTGGCTTTTATATCAAGAGTTCTGTTATAAAAAGGATGTGGATCAATTGCTCACCCATTGCACTAATGTATCAAATATTTAATTTGCAACATATATACGATATATTGTTATTTTATTTACACTTGTCCTGTTTTGACTTTAACTAAGCATGTTAGAAATTAATTATTTCTTCACTCTTTTATTGTATTTATCTTGTTATTTTTTAGTTTGCTTACAGATATTGTTTTACATCAAGCTATTTTAAATATAATTTAATATTATAATTTAAAAATAATATTTATATTAATAATAAAAATATTTTGATATGTTTTAAAAATTTAATGTTTATATACTTTGCTTTTATTAGAAATTAGTTCTAGTTAGAATATTTGAGCAGGATAGAATTAAAAATTAAAAATTTTGAAAAGCATTACAAATGTTTTTATTGGATAAGAAAGATGGATACATTGTGCAAGATAGTTATGGAAATTTGTGCTTTTTTGTTTTTATGCCTTAACTGCTTTTTCACCTGAAAAATGAGTTTTCCTTTTTTGAAAAAAACGTGCAAGAAACTTTAAACTTAAAGAGTTGTGATACACGTATATATGATCTTTATATGTATTTATAATAATATCTTTTATATCTGAAATGACAACAAAACTCCCAAAAGTGACAAAATTTTTTGTTTGAGTACTTTATAAAGATTGAAATAAAAAAATATTTTTGTATGTATTCGAAATTTTTATTTTAGCAAGATATTTAAAGCGTAATGGATTTTAAATATTTTTTTATAGTTTTATTTAACAAAATATTTATTCAAAGATTTTGAAAGTTTTGAATTTTTACGAAACATTCATTTTTTAATATAAGAATATTTATATATTTTTGCTATAAATGCCATTATAGACAGAATTGATGGTTTAAATCACTCGATTAAACCATTGTTTTTAACGACATTTTTATTTTTTCGACATTAGTGTTCAAATCGACGTTTTTTCTAAACATTTACTTAATATTATTTTTTAAGTTTTTAAAGTTTTTTCTTCGTTTTAATGCATTTCTGGTTAGCAATAAAGGGATTGATTGAACACTTGGACTATATTTTGCAATATATACCAAATATTGGTTTTGGAGAAAAGTCAGGTTTAGTGTACTTTCGGAATAAGTTTTAAAGTGAGAGTGAATTTCATGATTGGATTGAATTGCAATGACTTCTGTAATGATTCGGCTTTTTCTCGAACTCCAAATCCCAAACTCTTCAGACATATGCGAACATCGCGTCTAAAGAACTTTTCTATTTCTTATAGTAGAGTAACAAAGCATTAATCATTGGAATAGAAAGTCTCTTATTTTTTTCAACAATTCTTTCCAATCATTCTTTGGGTAGTTTTCTCGACCAGTCATTCATTGGCAGAGCACGAGAGCACAAGACTATAGCGAAAGACAATTTTTTTACGCTTCAGTTCCACTAACAATACTAACAATAGTTTACTTACTTCTTATCTATTGACTGTTTTCTCCCTCTATTTAAGTGGTGGATAAAAATGTCCTATCAGTTGGAAAATTATTTTTTAATACAAATTCTTGTTTTGTGTCTTTTTTATATTGATTTCTGATTAGAGATAATATTTTTGAAGTTTTTTAAGACTCACACAAAAAAACACTTTTTAATTATTGATATATAAAAGAAAAATTCTTTTTATCAATTGCTTGATAAACCGATAATAAATTGAAGATTTGGCTACTCTTGGGTTTAAAAAAGACCAATAAAAATTGTGGTTGGTGAAAAAATCAGTTGTTGTTTGGCTGCGAAAACATTAATCATAAAAATATAATCCGTTTTTATCATCACTTCTATTGCCTATTATAGTCTTAACTAATTCTATAGTTGTTTGCAGTTAACGCTTAAATACGAATTGACATTAACTGAAAGTGACATCAAATTAAGTCAATCGTAATATTAATGTTAACATTGTATTAGAAATTAGGAAACGTATAAAAATTGAATTGATAAGTGTAACGACAAATACAGCATTATATAGATTTATTAACAATGTGATTTTATTTTTTGCAGATAATATATTTATAAACGCATTCAATATTATAAATAACTTAAAATAGAGCTTAAAATTTGATCTAATTTTTATTTTTTGCGCTAATCTAATAGCAATAAAACTATTTGATTTGAAACTAATATTTTAATTTAAAAACCAAATTTAAACCAATAGGAAAGGAGAGTTTGAAAGACAACAAACACAAACAGGACACGAAGATGGCATTCGTGAAGAAAGCAATCTGGACAATTGCATATGGCTTGCATACAATGCAGAAGTCCCAGTGCCCGAACATGACTGGCCTCTGTTCGCAGATGCTTCCGGTCAACGGATCTATATTTCTTCAGCACCTCATGAATGTGAGCTTCGTTTGGGGCAATGAGACGGTTATGTTCGATGAGAATGGAGATCCACCCGGAAGGTAGGCATCAATCACCATCAGCCAGGCACTTTGATGAGCGCCGGTTTAACAAAAACAATAACTTTTATGTCTAATTTAAATTAGGCTTTTGTGTATAATTTGCACTTGCCTAAACATTGCCTTTGAGCAAGTGGCATTTTTGTTTCAAATGCTATTCTTTAATTAATTTCAAAATTTTCGTTTTGAAAAGAATTTCAAATTTAATTATTTTAAATCTCAGATACGATATAATGAATTACCAAAGGATATCCGCCGATGAATACGACTACATCCACGTCGGCTCCTGGATCAGTGGCGGTGACTTTCAAATCTTTCGCCCATTACAGTGGCCGCTAATCACAGTTAACGGTTCGGCACCGCCTGAGTCGGTCTGCTCTAAGCCGTGCCCGCGAGCGCAAGCTAAGGTTTGTCTACTTGCTCCTTTAATAAGTTATTTTTTATTAATTTATATTAATTTTTTAGTAATTATTTTTATTGATTAATTTTTACTTTTTTTTTTGTTAGAACATGAATTAATTTTTTAAATTTAATTATAAATTACTCTCTGAATAATAATAAATTTTCTTGATTAAATTAAATATTTAAAATTTTTAATAAATTTATTTATTAAATATAAATAATTTTTAATTAAATGATGAAATTATAATTGCCAATTTTAATTTTAAGTAATTTTAATTATAGTTGCATTTTAATTAAGTTAAATTAATATAATTAGAATTTTGTAGATTAGCAGCAAATCCAATTAAATCAACACGTTCAGTTAATTAGAACCAAATTGGATTTTGCATTTTTAGCAAATTTGCTATAATTTGATTTTGAGAACAGTTGTGAGAAAGTGGTAAAAAATTGGAGAAAAATAAAGTTTAATTCAATAATCCATTTGCTATTTAAAATTGAGTTCAATATTGTTTTTGTCATTTCAATGCAAAGTTGTCACTACGAAGACGAACCTTATTTGTCTCCATACGGATCACCGAATAGACACTAAATTTTTGAGTGGCTGAGCCGCCAATGTGTCACCATTTGAGGCCCTATTTACCATTCAAATTCATAAATAACTTTAAACACATTATTTGTTTTTTTCAATACATTAATAGAATAAAAAGTTTTCTTTTTCTTCTTTTAATGCAATTTAATATTTTTTTCTAATGTTTTGTTTTATTTTATTTTGGTTTTCGATTTTGTCGACGGCTTTTGTAAATAAAAATTTGCCGAAATTTTTAATTTAATTTTCAATTTTTTTTTGTAAAATAGTAATGGCAAGACAAAATTTTCAAATTATATTATAAATGGTTTTTAAACTATAATCTAATTCATAAACTCTCCAAAACATTATAGTCTAACTCATTGTGTTTTTGGCCTAAAAATAAATATTGATTTTTGTTTAGAAATTCATTAACTCTATTCCGTTAGTCTCATTTAAATGTAATCAATATTTTTGCACATATTTCGTAATATATTTAAATTATTTAATATAAATATAAGTTTTGCGAATTATTTCGAAAATTTATTTTTAAGTACATTCTTCTTCTTATTTATTCAATTTTTTAAAAGATTTCTTTCGCACAAAAATTTTTTTCTATTCGATTAGTTTCCGATGGTTTGCATAAACCACAAAAACCAAAAGCCTTTCTTCAAAAGAACTTTTTTTTAAACCCAATCCAAAGCCATTGAAAGAGTGAAAGAATATTCAATTTTTATTCTCGATTCTATTCCTCGACATATGATTTATTCTTTCAATTCTGGTTTACATTTATTGTGCCCAACATTTCTAAACATTTCGTTTTTAACTTAAGTTTATATCAATTGATGAACTTTTTATCTTCAAGTCATCAAATCATAGCTGAATGTCAGTGGTATTACATTAATCTTAATTTTCGTAATAATTTAATTTATTAAATATTTTTGCAAATGAAAAATGACCCAAATATTGGTTGAGTAAACAATAATTTTTTAAATCATAAAACAAATTAAATTTTTGTTTAATTAGACAATAATTTAGTAAAATTTTTAATAAAAATATTTTAAAGATAACTCATTTGTTTAGAATTTATAAAATTTATTTTTATACAATAAAACCAAAAACAAAATCCAATTTTAATTAAATGGCAATCCGTTTAAATCAAATTCCCTAAAGAGTACAAAACTATTGATTTTTGGAAATTGAGTCTTATTTTTGGTGTCAATTCCAATCGTCTTTTGCCAACTTTCAAACAAACCGTTCATTTGTTGTAACTCTTGGTTCGAGTAATTAATTTCTAATGATTAGTGAATTAATAGAAACGGCAATAAAAGCTAATTATGTTTTCATTTTGATTCGATTGGCAGAACATCCAAAGCGATTCAGTCAAGTGTTGTTGGATTTGCGTTCCCTGTCGTGAGAATCAATACTTATTAGACGAGTATACCTGTCAGGCCTGTCCTCTGGGCTGGTGGCCCAACGACAATCTCACCGGTAATTAATTGATATATTTATTAATTTATTTTAGTATTTGTCAAAACCAGAGCTCAAAAACATATTCAAAGGCTAACTAAAAGATTATAAAAGTTGACAAATATTTTTAACTTTAGACTATAGTCTGTCTCTGATTTATTACAAAAATTTATTTATGACTAGAATAATAGCCATGCTAAAATTTAAATAAGAGATTTTATTTTTAAATTTTAATACTTTGTTTGTGATTCACTAATAATTTATATCAAAATTTTGTACTAAACTTCAACTATAGTTGAAACCCGTTTTTATCAACTATTCATGAGTCGAGAGATACAATTCAGTCATTTCTCATCTTTTGTCTGTTTGTAGAAAATTGTATAAAAATTTAATTAATTGTTGTTTAGGTTGTAATCAGATTCCCATCGAATACCTGCAATGGAACGAAACGACATCATTGGTGGCGATGGGTATCGCATGTCTGGGATTTATAATGACATTGTTTGCAATGGTTTCTATTACTTATCTATTTTTAGCCATTCCTCGGTCTTTGAATTATTTATTGATTTATTTATTATTAAATTGAATTGTCTTTCGAACAGATAGTCTTCATCCGACACAACGACACACCGATAGTGAAGGCATCGACACGAGAGCTGTCGTATGCAATAATGATCGGAATGTTCCTGTGCTACGGCACCACATTTGCATTGGTGGCCAAACCTACAAAACCGGTCTGTTTTGTGTCCCGAGTGCTGCCGGGCGTGAGTTTCGCGATAATGTACGCGGCGTTGGTCACCAAAACCAACCGAATCGCTCGAATACTCGCCGGCTCTAAGAAACGCATTATCACCAAAAAGCCCCGATTTATGTCTGGAACCGCTCAAGTGGTGATTACGTGGCTCTTGATATCCGTCGAGTGCGGGATTATCGCCACAATGTTGGTCAGAGAACCGGCCGATAAAATGCTTTATTATCCGACTGTAGACAAAGTCCAACTCATTTGCAATACAACGCCTTTAGGTATTCAATGCATTTAATTAAGCGTTTATTTGAACTAAGAGTTCGTTTAATTATTTCGATTGTTTTTGCTTGTTAATTTGTTTTAAACACTTCCGACAAATATTAATACAATCAATAGTTTTAATTATTTTTAGATTTTTCTTTCAACTAAACACTCATTTTAAACAGATTTAATTGAACTTAAATTTAGATTATTGTCTAAACAATATTTAAGAAAAATAATCATTAAAATTGCAACTTGTATAAATCATTAAAACTATAAACAAGAATAATAATTAATATTTGACTTATTCTGAAAGTTTCTTAACGTTTGTTTAGTTTTATATCAAATTTTGAATTTGAATTCAAACCAAAGTTAAATAAATAAATCACAAATAAATTAGTTAACAAAACATATTCATTAAATAGTTAAAATGTACATGTTTATTATTTATGTTACTTAGAGTGATCTAATTATTTTTTTATGTTAAATCTTGACTAGTTTTTCACAATTTGTCTTCTCTCGACTAACCTATTATTTGTTTAATTGGTTTATTGAATATGTTTTGTGTAAAAGGCATTCGAATGACATAACAATCGATAATAATCGACAAAAATCACGTCATTTCGAATCAATTTATTGCTAATCATTACAATTAATGAGACTTATAGTACCCGTCTCTCAGCCCTTACGATACGAATTGCTTATTTATAGTCGAATAGGAAGACCTGAATTATGTATGAAGTGGTGATTGCCTTCAGATTAATTGTCTTTTGATGGCACTTTCGATTGTATCTTCAGATTATTGTTACACAAAAAAAAGTCATCAAATCGACGCAAACTTAGATAACAACCAAACGACTTCTAAACAAAAGCTATTAAAAACAAATTTTATTTATCTAAACTACAATAAATTAAACATAAAAACAACAACAAAACAAAACAAAACAAAAATCAAACATTTTATGACAAATTTCTTTATTTTAGGCCAAAAAAAACTTTCTAAAAAATGGTCTATTTATCATTTGTAGGAATAACAGCGCCGTTAGGTTTTGACTTTTTTCTGATCGCAATGTGCACCGTATATGCGGTGAAGACTCGAAACGTGCCGGAGAACTTCAACGAGGCCAAGTTCATAGGGTTCACAATGTATACGACTTTAGTGATATGGATTGCATTCGTTCCGATTTACTTCAATTCAAACGCCAAAGTGATTACTATGTGTTTGTGCATTAGTTTCAGTGCAATCGTCGCTTTAGTGCTCCTATTCTTTCCCAAAATCTATATAATGTTATTCAAACCGGAGAAGAATAACCGGAGTTACTTCACCACGGCCAAAAATGTGCGTTGCCACATTGGCTACGTGCCCACCATGGGCGTCTCCAGGCACTCATCGCACTCCACATCCGAGTTTAGTATGGAATCACCCCGGTATGTGTGCGCTTTATTACGATTGTTTTTTTCTCTGTTTCCCTAAATTTGGTTTAACTCGAAATTTATGCAATTTTGTCCATATTTTACATTTAAGTTTTGAAATTGATTTTTATTCTCTGCGTTTGAATATAATATGACTACAATTTATGTGATGTTTGCAAACGCATTGTTTCTTACGATTATTTTTGTGTTGTCTTTCGTTTTTCATGTTTTTATTGCCGATTCGAGTCATATAAAGCGAATGCAATTCCGAGGAAATAAATGCAAATTTTTGTTAATAAATTTTATTCTTATATGTAATTTGAGTCCATATCAGAAGCAATTCCTATAGTTATTCGTCGCATGAATTTATGGCCAAATAATTGAATTTAAAATAATTTATGTCATAATAACCAGAAATATATATTTATATAAAAAAAAACTTTTATTCTTTAAAAAGTCAACTCATTTTCAAAATTTATTTTTTTAGTGATTTTTGCTAAAAAATTAGTTTAAATAAAAACATTTATCCCAAAAGCAAAAACATTTTTACAAATTATAATATCCTAAGAAGAATAAGATGAAATAATGGAGCAAAAAAATTAAGTTAAAAGCTATTATACGGTTCAATGTTTAACTCAATTTTAAAATTTTCATTCTTTTTCATATAATATATGTCTTGTAGTTCACAAATAAGTAATGAAATAGAGATTATAATTACTTAAAGAATATATTTTTTAGTTTTTGGTCTCATTTAGAAAATTGCTTTTTATTGTGTTTTAAAAATCGTTTGAAATGAATATTTTCTAATGAATTAAGTTTTAATCAAATAAAACTTGACTTTTCTAATTGAATTAGGTTAGCGCACAATTAGAGAATAGTTCTTGGTAATTTTAAGCCTGCATAAATTTATTTATAAACTTTGGTCAGACAGAGAAAAAAATATATTTTTAATTTAATCTTTTGATCTATTTATTTAAGACGGGTGTGGGTCGAGAGTTGAGACGTTAAGTAAAATAATGGATAATATAATGTTAGTTATGCTTTCAATTAATAAACAAATATTTTTTTGTTTTTTAATTAGTAATTACTTAGCGATAGGACATTATTATTGAATAGAAATGTTTAGAAAAATATTGATTATTAAGTCGAATAATGAAGAAAAATAGATAATAATGCAATACATTATCAGTATTTACGTAAATTATTTTATGCCTTAATTAGGTATAAAATAATGCATTTAATGAAACAAATGTTTTCCATCAAAAATGTCAAAACTCTAACTTTTGTTTAACTAATGATCGCAACAATTGCTTCAAATTCATTATTAATTATTGTTTTAATTGAGATATTTTCGAAAATATAAATGTAAGCCAGATGCAATCTCCGGATTAAATTTGAGTTGATAAAAAGATCAAGCTGAAAACTTAATCGGAATGGTTTTGAAACTTAAATGTTTAATAAAAAAAATTATGAATTGAATTATAAATTTCGGTAAAACTCCATTTGAACTATATCCAGAACATCTATATCTTTCTAAAACAGGTAAATAAAAAAAAATGCACAATAGCTAAACCCGGAATAGTTAAAACCAAAACATCTATTACGCAGAACAGCTAAAAATTTGTTGAGATTTAACATTATTTATTCTTGATATACCAAATATATTTTCACAGTTACAGTCAATTATGGGTTTCAGACCTGGGGTCGGGACCGAATTTTTAGGGATAAAACCCAGAGAGGGATACAATTCAGGTATAATTTACATTGAGTTCAATTGGAGTTGCGATTGAAAAATGAGGCATAATTTTAGAGAAGGACAAAACTCATGAAGTCCTAAACCCATAGTTGACTGTATATATAAATGCAATTTAAATTTTTATAATGCAAACAAAATACTGTATTAATGATAAAAGAGAAAAAATATTTTATTACAGCTATTTAAAAAAGAAAAACAATGATCAGAATAATAAATTAAAATGTTATTCAATTGTTTCAATTAAAATATTTTGTATAAATGCATATTTAATAACTGTAATACCATTACAAAATATCAATAGTTTATCTCACAATAAGCATTTTAAAAATAACGTAACATGCTAATAAACAATTTTATTTGTTCTGGATTTAGCTGTTATAGATTTAACTGTTAAAGATTTAGGTGTGATAAATTTAGACGTTTTTAGTTACAGTAGCTCAAGTGGAGCTGAACCTGAATTTTTAGAATTGAAAAAATTGTTTTAATTTTCGGAAATTTCTGTTTAGACTTGTTTAAACAAAACGTTTAATTGAGCATTACTAATTTATTATAAACATTGAAACAAAACCGGAAATCAATTTTATAAATAAAGACCTCAAACATTTTGCTTGTTAAAAATTTTATTTAAAAATATTTTTTAATTAACAAAAAAAAATCCAAAATTAATCCTTTTCGAGATTTAAGTATTTATAAATTCTGTTTAATTTTTGTTTAATTATTGTTTAAAAAATAATTAACAAACAACTTAATGCCTTAAGTGCATGTTTAAATAATTTATGATTACTGTTACAATAAACAACTTAATTGTATTTATATTCTTTTGAATTTTGATTTTAAATCAAATTCTAAATAACGTTAATAAATGATTGTTTTCATGTCATAGCAGTTTCGAGTTAGTATTGTTTCAAAATTGAGCTTGTAGTAATATATAACCAAGATAGACACCAAGTGAAAAATTGAACAAAAACAATAACTTTGATGTAATGCGAAAAAAATGACATTTATTAAAGTTTATCACAAATAAGTTTCGACAGTTTTAGGTTAAAAATTCAATTTTTGAATAAACAGTTTTTTGTCAAATATTTGTCTGATTTTTTATTTGAATTTTATAAATGTTACACTGGTGACAAAATCGTTTTTTACAGTTTAAAAACTCGTTTTATTTATTACGTTTCGAACAATCTATTTTAAGCATGGTGCTTTATCCGAATTGAATAGATCAAATATTGTGTATTAAAAAATTTATTTGGATAAATTGCTGTAATTCTGTTCGATTGATGGCTTTATAACTTTACTGTTAAATCACAGGAGTATTATATAATGGAAAGCTATTTATGTTTTCGAAAACGGTTTGACTTTAATAGTGTTGGGAATTGAATGCCTTCTCTTGATATTCAAACATTGTTTTCACGTCTTTTTCGAATAGATTTCAAATGCATTGAATATTATTTTTTTAGCCAAACTATCAAAATAACAATATTTTCAAATCAAACAAAGCTCTTATCGACAAAATGTATTTTTAAATTACAGTTATGCGCTTGGTAACGTCGTTTTTATCTTGGTCATATATTTTTTAATAATTATTTGACAAAATCCCTAAACTATGAAAACACTTATTTACGCAAAACTTAGTTTTAAAACTAATTTAACGAAAAATTAAAAATATGTTTTTGAAAATAATTGCTTTTTTGATTTTTAATTAACTAGTTGGTAAACTATTTTAATTATAAATGCAAGTTTAAAGTAACAATAAAATAAAGTTTAAGTTTTTAATCTGCTTTATATTAATCATTAATCAAATGTAAAATTTGTATTAAGCGAATGAAAGTTAAAAAAGAAAAGAAAATTATTTTGTTTTAGTTTTTAATCGCAAGTTAATGATCTTAAGGCGTATTTTTAAAGTATTTATAACATTGTACATTGTAGAGTAAATTTGTATATAATTACATTTTGTTAATGTAGCAATTGCTAAATTTATAAAATGTTATAAAATAACAATAGCAAGTTTGTTTTACAACTAATAAAAAAATTAATCAGCTTTAAAAGATATACTTTTAAACTTTTGTTAAATTTTAATCTAAATTATAAAGTTTGCGATAATTTGCAAATAAAATTTAAATAAAAAATTTATGATTCAAGAACCCTGCACATTTTTAGGAATTTTTATACAAAAAAAACAAAAACAAAAAACAAAAAAACAACAACAATAATCAGAATCCAAAAATAAAATTATTATTAAAAGTCGATTTATATCAGAAATAATATCAGATTTCAATTTTTTTAAGATTCAGTCATTTTGCGTGCATTTGGTAAACACTTTTGGGAAATCTAAGTCTCTATTTCATAGCCACTGAGGAGTTAAAAAAAATTCTAATCAAAGATTATGTTCTTGAAGCGAACGAATCGCTAGATTTCCAAATAAAAAACAAACTTTATTTTCAAACTCAGATATACAGACAATTGTATGGAAGCGTTATCTAAAGTTTTTTCTATACATAAAAAATACTGAATAAATCCCATTCAATACAAACAAAGTTAACATTAAATTCAAAGTTATATAAAGTTTTTTCAAATGTAAATATACCGAAAATTCTCATAAAATTCATATTTCATAACTTTTTTCTCTTTTTAAGTTTAATTTTTGATCTTTTATACGCAATAAAAGCTAATAAATAAAATACAAATATATGTAAAAATTCAAAGAAAGCTATTATTTTGGATCTGATTTAATAGTCAGCAAAAATCTAAATACTTTAGAGAAAAATTCTTTTTTGAAAATATTTCTTTGAATTACAATACTTTATATCCTTACGAGAAATCCTTTGTGTATAAAGAATGGCTACATTTTTATTCAAGCATTTAATAATAAGTCACTTTTTGAAAAAAGATTTTATTTATTTTATTTGCGCAAAATCAAAAAATTTAATAATTTTTTTTTGCTTCTTACAAGTTAATGGTGTTTTTCAAGAGTTATTGGATAGTTTAGTCATAATGTTCTTTATTTTTCTGGTTATTTATTTGCAATTAATCATAAAAATCGGCTAAATTTTTGGTTATTTGGAGTTATATAAAGAAATTTATATTAAAAAAAGTTGTTTTTGCAAAAGTTGCATGATACAGTTGGTTAAATCTACTTTAATCAGTTAATATCTAAGCTAAATATTTACTTGCTTTTAAAAATTTTTAATGAAAATACATTTATTTGTTTAACATGACTATAAAAATTATACTAATTTAAAAAATAATGATTAAAATTTGAAATAATGCAAAAATGAACTGATTTAAAAAGATCACGTTACATTTTTATATTTATGTTAATACTGTAGGAATATTTAACATTTGCATTTTTTCAAATTTAGATCTTTACTATAATTTAAATTTTCTGTTCTTTTAAAGCAAATATTGATATAATAAAATTAATAATAAAATTTCAATTTAAATTTATAGTTTAAAGTAACTTGGTAGCGATAATGATATTCAATTTATTTACAACATACTGTATGTTTACATTAGTATTCAAAACGCATTTTTATTGTAGGAAAATAGATTATTACTGTATAACAGAAAATCCTAAGACTGTAGATCAGAGTCGAAAGCGATAAACATGACAGGAGTTAGAGCAGTCCCAGCTTTACAAGTAGAGTAAAGCTTGGGGATAAAAATTTAGATTTTTTAAGCGACGTAATTGTTTAACTAAATCAATTGTTTTTTAAATAAATTTTTTGTTTTGATTTGAAAAAGTGTTTATTATTATTGATTAAATTTTTGCAAAAATTAACAAAACAGATGTCGGTATCTAAAAAAAACTCGACGAATTAGCATTTTTATTCTTATCTAGGTAAATTAATATCTAGTAAAAAATTATGTTAATTAAAAATCGGATATCTAGTTATTTTTTAAATATTTTTTAAATAAGAAACAATATTATTTACCTTAACCAGAAAAAAATAACTTAATTTATTATTTAAAAATATCATCTTTATAAAAAAAAATTGAACGTGTTATAATTTCTAGCAAGAAAGTTACTTTCATTGAATGATAATATTATATATGAAAAATTTTGCTAAGCATTGAAATCCAAATTATGCCTAAGTCTCTAAAACTCGCCAAACGTTTTGCAAGTGAAGCAATAAAAAATTTTAGGTTTATTTAGGACAACAATTATATTCAAATGAATGGACAACAGAAGAAATATTGAAATTAATTTTAAAAATTCAAAAACTTTCCAAAAATTTGTGTCAAAATTTAATTAGATTTAAGACAAAAATTTAATATTTTATAACTTTTTGTTTAATTGGATTAATTGTAAATTTAATTAAATTGTTTCTAAATAAATTCTAGATTTTTATTTTCAAGCTATATATAACATAAATGCGAAGATAGAGCCAAAACGGCTAAATAACATGAATAGAGTGGCAAAAGTGGCTTTAGATCTGCTATTCTTTATGCACTAATGTATAACTTTCTTTAGAGCCGTTAGACATCATTTGAGTGACTTATGGCGAGTTTTATACATATTTGCGTTCATTGTTTGCACAGTTAGACACCAAATCTCGGTCTTTACATACATAGGGATGTCATTTGTCTCGATATTAGAATGACTCGAATCTTGTGCTACATTTTCCATATATTACTCAATACTGTCAACTTTTATCTTAATAATAATAACCTTTATTTTTCCTGTCGCTCGTTAACGAAGTTTTTCCTTTTTCTTGATGATAACCAAAAATTATTTTTTTAACCACAAAATCATTGTTTAATTTTATGTTATTTTCAAGCTTGTGAAAAATTTTTCATTAAAAATTCTTTGCTTGGAATAAATTGACAATTTTTTATGAATACAATGTTTAGACTGTCTTTTGGTATATAATATATTTTGTGGTCTTTCGAAGATAGTGTAGACTCTGGTATGACTTTAAGCTTTATTTTTGCTGTTTTTTTATGTGTGCAATGATTTTCAATTTTGTTTCGCAAACTGTATTAACTGTTATAACAGTGCGAATCACGTCTTCACTAACTTTTACGGTTAACTCTCAGTCAAATAGTTTTCAAAAGTTATAAATTTTTATTTTCATTGGCACTAATATTTGCTCTTTTTCTCATATATTGATTCAATTCCATTGAAACTTGAATTTAAACTGAAATTTAGAGGAAAACAATTCTCGAGAATCGAAGCGAACGATTGATTTCAAAATGTGTTTACAAATCACAGAATTAAAAAACATTTTTTCACTTTTATTCCAATATATAAATCAAATTTTAAACCTAATATTTTGCGCTGAAACTAATTTATTTATAAATTCAAAATTGATTTTTGCCTTTTTTATGTATAATTAACTCAGATTTTAATGCCTTTAAAATAACATTTTAAAAAAATATATTTTTAAAAGATTTTGAACGAAAAGAATATTAAACTTTAAAATACTTTAATTCTCGTTTCAAATTCTTTTAGAACTAAGAGTTTAATTAAGTTTTTCGCATAAATTCTTCCAAACATAAGCACATTATGTTTTAATGCGAACTTTGAAATAAACTCATTTTTAGTTTAAGATTTCAATGGCTTTTTGTTTGAGTTTAATTAAGATTTTTATTTAATTGAATATATTTAGAGCAGAAAATTTATTAACTTATTTATATATTGATTTGAAAGCAGTCTATTATATATTTTATGACTATTTTTCTTATTGAATGCCATAAACATAACATAATATTTAGTTCACTATTTTCTGATGACTGAAGAGATCTCAATCACTATATATGAAGTTATTCAATAAACATGACATCACTTTTGGTCTAATTCTTGCTCACAATGAATAAATAATGCATTTTTGTGCTTGAACGAATATTATTTTTGCTTTTCTTTATAATTCATTATATTTGAGTAATTAATAGATTATTTTACAAATCATTAATATAAACAAATTAATAGTTAATTGCATTGAATGATGAAAAATAGGTGCATTGCACTGAAATGGTTTTTAAGGCGCATTAACTATTAGATTTAAATGTAAGTTTATTGAGATTTTCATAATTTATGCTTGCATTATTTAATCTCATATATAAAATTGGAGAAATTTCTAATAAAAACACATTTATATTAACTTTTTTCTTTACATTAATATAATTATTTAAACATTTAGGTTATTTCAAATATTTTCAAAATTATAGTATTATTTATTTAGGAATAGTAATAAAGATTTGCTTATTTGCTTGTTCAACTAATAAATATTTATTGCTATATTATTCAATGAAATTTTATTTATAGCATAGGGTAAATGTAGATTGTAGTAATTTTAGTATATAAGAAAAGTAGATCATTATCTAACTATAAAGGGTAGGGCTATTACTTGTTTGCAATAGGTTTTTATATTAGACTAAATATTTTTAGTGTTTAATAATACATAAATAAACCAATTTATATCTATAGTTTAATAATTAATTAAAGTTTGGAACAATGTTGGATTTTTATTAAATAAAAAAATTATTATATGTTTTAATTATTTGTTTTTAATATTTCTTACGACTCAATGAATGACACACTTAATAGATATCACATAAAAATCCTTTGTATTAAAAATGATTATTATTTTATTGGACAGAAGGGCGGAAATAGATTTTTTGAAGTAATTTATATATCGATTCCAATTTCTTCAATTTTGCAATTGAATCAATGTGGATTTTGATGTTTCCCCAATCATAATTCATAAGCCCTTACAGCCCTTACAGTCCTTACAGCCCCATCAGTCCCAACTCTATTATAAGCAACCGATGCCTATAACACAAAAGTATTGCAAACTTTGATCCATTGAGACCAGACTCGTGATACACAATATTTATTGCACACTGAGAGCTATAATACACATATGAACTCAGTTTTACTCTAAGCTCATAAATCCATAAGAAAACATAATTTTGATCCAAAAAATTTTGGAACAAAGACTTCGAATAAATACTTTCATTTTTAATACATCTTTTCCGAAGAATTGGTTGAGATTTCTATATTTTTTAAAAAGATAATAAATCTGTATTTGAGAAGAAAAGGTCATTTAACCTTTAAAACTATCTTTATATGTTTTATTGAAATATTCTCTTTAAGGCTATAAATATTTATATATGAAATTAATAATTTAGATGATTTATATTAATACTAAATGCACATTTGACATACTAATAATACTTTATAATATTGAAAAGGTTAGTTAACATTAGATTGCGTATAAATTAGAATAAAATGTTTTTATTAATTTGTTTAAATAGTAATTTGAAAATATTATAATTGCATTTATTATTATACGTTTATTAGAATTAAAACATTTAAAAATATTATTTTTATTATTTAAAAATTTAATTAATTTTTATTATTTTATTATTTTAACAATTTCAAGTTTATTTATAGTAATTTTAAAAAAGTATCTAGCTAATACAATTTTGCAAAGTAAAGCATTAAATAAATGGCAATTTTTTTTGTTTAGTTAATAAACTTCTCTTAATATCCTCTACGAGTGTGGAATCAAATTGACGATCGCTTAACGGCTTGTATTTCGCACTACTATTAGTGTCATATTTAAGGATTAATATCATAGCATATAATGCATTATATTTTTTTAAATTACACCCACGTAAATAACGCTTTACTCTTAATATCTCTTTAGAAATTTCTATATTAAATTATAAAATTTTTTGTTTTGTTTTTATATCTTTTCTAATCTTTAATAACTCGACAAATATTACATTATATTATAGTTGTGTTAAGTGTTGGCTTCACTTTAGGTAGTTTAGCAATACTGTAGTCAAAGGTTAATACAATTCAAATACTGTATAATTAGAAAAATCAATCATTTATTCGATTAAATATTTATGAGTTGTTATGACAATCAAATAGCCATTACTTCGGATTAGCTCTTATTTATTAATGACATTAAATAATATTATTTTCAATAATTAATTGAATTAATTGTATTGCAAAGAAAAATAAGATTAAAGAACTTCAAGAATTTAATTAGTTTTGTCTAACAATAAGTTCGACAATAATAGCAAAATAATTACTGAATTATTATTAAAATTTAAAGAAAACCCGAATTTATTAGTGTTTGCTATCACTAGAGAATTCTTTACCCGAGAACTGATGAAAAATAGAAGTTTAAAGTAAAAGGATTTTTCAATTAAGTTAAAAAAACGATTGATTTTATTGAAGTTTAGTTTGGACTGAAAGGTCATTAAATTATTTATTGATATTGTATTAACAGTTATAAAACTAATGAACAACTTAAATATAATTTTTTATATATTGATTAGTTTTATATTCTAAACATAATCAAGCAAAATATGTAGGCGTATTTTAATAATGTTGGTTTTGTCATGTAGACTTCTTTGATTAAACAATATAATTTTGTTTTTATTGTATAAATTTTACATTACTATTGCATGCTACTTTTTTTGTTTTTATAGCTATCTATCTAAAGTATGTTTTTATATTTTTTTTTAGTCATCTCTGGTTTATATTAGAGAAAAACTTTATAGATTTTGGACATTTAGAACATAAAATATAAATATAAATCTAATACAAAAAAAGATTGATGGTTTTGGACACATGATAACTTTTAGATATTTCTTGACTTTAACCATGATTTAGCCCAAAAAAGAAACTATTTTAGTCTAAATGTTTTGGCATTAAAACTATTGATCAAATAGAGAAATTTGCAAATAAATGATTTAAAAACAATATACGAATAGTGGATGTGAAGACAATTTACGTAATGGTCGAACGCATTAACTAAAAACGCGAATTACAAACAGCGCTCTTCACTATTCCCGACTACAGTATAATATATATCTTAACTATTTGTGATGAATAGACAACGATTCTAACGACATGATTCTGTGACTATTATTTGAGTTTATATGATAGTTCTGTTGATAACAATTGAATGTTTTAGACAAAAAATTGATTAATATTTTCATCGTTTCACTACTTATTTTAATCAATTCTTTTTATTGTCTATTATTTCGATTGTTTTTTAGATTAATTTAGAAATAAAATGAAAGAATGAATTGAATGAAACACTTTTTTATAATTTATATTTTCTAATTCAATACAGAGTTCGTGTAGGAAATAGTCAATTTATAAGAAAAACTTTTTTAAATTAACATGCAAACTACTGAAAACAGAAGAAAAATAAGCATTATTTAGAAAATGTATTATTCTTTTTAACGTTATTGTTGAAAGTGTTTTGAAATTAGTTTCTAATTATTATAATTTTATCAATTTAAACATGCCATAGCTACCCTAATTTAACATGCCATAGCTAGCTTATTTTAACATAACATAGCTAGTTTATTTTATGGAAATTTTTATTCAAAACATCTTATTTCCTATAATATATATATTATATTTGTGCCGAAAATTAGGTTAGACTTTGTTCGACGAGTTATTATTTATATGTGTTTGTGATTAATGGCGAGCTATACAACCCAGTTGTCAGGGACGGTCATTTAGCTCGGAATAATAAATATAATTTCGGTTTATCTCCGGACAGTCTAATCTACTAATCTTAATGTCACTCTCATTGGGCTACAGAAGTCATCTAATTGAGTGAGTCGTACATCAATAACAATCATTCATCAGATTATGTGATAATATGAATAAATAGCGTTTTTCGTGTCATCGCTATATACTGTTCTCGATTTTGTAGTTAAATTAGATGTCAATCCAAAAACTTTTTTTTGCCGAACATTATATGGATCTATAATTAAGATTAATATTGTTGTCAAACCGACCGAAACCCAAAACTGAAAGCCCTGTATGACTATTGCATTTTGGTTTTTTGATTAATTTTCAAACATTAATCCCGACGTCAGACCCAAAACATGACTATTATTATGAAGTTTGTTCGAAAAACGGGTTATTTCGCTCAGTTATGCAAATATAATATAATTGACTTAATTCTCAAAATAACAGAATCGATATGAATAGAAAAGTACAAAACGTTTTTTGACAATTTATCGCATCTATGATACACTAATAACAATACTAGTGCTACGGATGGCTAAGTTGTAAACAATTGTCGCTATGTTTAGACGGGAAGAGAGAAGAGAGAGAGAGAGAAGAGTAGTACTGTTTTTAGCGAAAGCCAATCACTAGCCATACAACCGAAGCATACCATAAGAGCTTTTGCTAAAGGCTTTTCTTATCAGTTTTTGCCACATATTATGAGTGTTTGCACTTGTTTTACGTCTAATGCCATTGTGTTAGTGAGAACTGTAGTGAAACTTCTTGTCATAGAATAACTCATTTAATAGCATTAACTCAATGCATGCGTACAATAATTTATTTGTTGGATATATACTGGTCTTAATTAAAAGTTTTAACACTAATTCGTTTTATAAATGCAATTCTCATTTAATTGCCTGATATTTCAAACAAAAAAATGTTTACACTTTTCGCTTCGGTTTAGGCATTAATGATAATTTTGATCATAAAATCTCTTTCTATTCCTGAAATGTTTAACAATTTGTGTGATAATTGTGTAATAAATTTGTTTTAATTTTATTTTTTTATAGTAATTATTTGTAATCTAATATATTTATTGTTTATCCGATTTATTTTAATCACGAAATAAGGCTAGAAATGGCATAAAATTATATGAAATGCAATCCTATTTTTATTTTTGTTTCCAATTCGCTATTATTTTTGCTTTATTTATATACATTATATACTGTATATACTATATATTGTTGGCGTTTCAGCAAAACCTACTCGATATGTAATACTAGTATTTTAGAAGTTTGAAAAAGTATCCGAAAAATACGTAATTCAGAAGTTCATGAGAACCAGAAATAGAAAGACAGAAAGAAAATGCTTTTTTCGATTAGGCTTTGGTTTTGGCTTAATTCCGAAGACAGAAAATATAAGCAAAAAAGTCTTAAAATCGTTACCAAATGTAGGATTTCTAGTACATACTTGTGTGTCATTCGCAGTTCATAACACTTATAAGTTATAACTTATAACACATTTTTCTTCGCTTTTCTCTTTTGACACAATTAACGCATGATTTTTGGGGAACAATAAAATTGATATTCCCTAAAGAGGCGAAAAATTTTATTCTTCCTCTATTTTAGTGTCAAAATTATTTATAAAAACAAAAATTACATTTTTTATTGTGTCGTCAGAAATGGTAACAAAAATTTATTTTTTTGAACTCAGATTTGAGCCGTTCGGCAATACTCAGAAAATTGTCTCATTTGTAATTCATGAGCAAATTCTTGACTTTTTTTTCCCCGAATCGGTTTAGTTGACCGAAATGTACAGTATTTCTGGATTAAGATCTAATCGAAGCGAATATTTATTTTCGAAACGCATTCGTTATTGTAATGATTGTTAAATAGCGGAACAGTTCTTATCTAACGTTTTATTAGCATTCAATATAATAATCTAAATTGACGTTCGTTTGAATGCATCTGAAAAATAGACATTAATTTAGCTGAAAGTTTGGCTAAATTTATGCAATGATATGATTATAAGTGGAGAGAAGACGCTAACACTCGAAACCAATTGGCTCTAACACTCTCTTGAGTCCAGTTTTCTCCGATCTCTCTTCCTATACATAATTTTGAGAATTTATGAGTTTAATAAATAAGTGAAACTTCTTATTCATATGCATATATGTAGTGAAAAAGAAACAGCAAGTTTGATTTGATTCTCTTACGACAGGCTGTTTGATTCGCAAAATAATAAAACAGACATTTTTTACAAAAATAAAATTAACTTGTTTATTGATAAAATGTCTAAAAAGTGAACTCATGTTATTAGAGTTTGTGTTCAAATCTATAACATAATTATAATATAAGAAACTTTGTTCAAAGTTATAAAAACCAAACAAAATAATCAATTGATTTATAGAGTGGTAAATATTGATGTTAGCATTAATAATCGACAAATATTTGATTTGGTTATTACACCTGGGTAATTAAGAATGAAAATATATTGTTTGTTATCAATCAAATATGCTTTTATTGGCCACTAATGGCTTTCAAATTGTATATATAATGTTAAGTATTAACATAATGATAATATCAAATATTATTTTTGCGAATATAAAAGTTTTTGTGAAAACTATTTTTAATTTTTAGTAAAGAAAGAGTTAATAAAGTAATCAAATAAATTAGTTATTGAAATCAACTCAAGTGTTATTTGATTTGATTTTATATGCAGTAAATATAGTATAATCTGATTACAAAGTAGTTTAGCTCAAATGAATTTTGTTTAGTCTGAGCTTTTTATAAAGCTTGGAAATAAAATTATATATTTTTTTTATAGATTTCTATTTTTAGTTAATCAGATTAATGACTCGCGAACTCGATCTCTAGTTAATAAGTAATAATGACATCAAATCATTTGCTTTAACTTAATTCTAATTTAAATATTGAGTACTTAATGAAATTTTTTAAGAATCTTCTTTTCAAATCAATAGATTAATTTTGATTATTAAATCTATTCATCATTTTATTGACATTGAATTTATGTTTCAATAGAATCGTAGTTAAAAAAAACATTTTTTAGTTTAGTTTGAACTTAGATTGTATACACACGTGTAGATCCTTGGTCAGTTAAATTGCAATTAGGCTTTAGTTTGATTAACGCTAAACAATGTGCACCAGATGTGGCTTCAAATTAATTTAGTTTTTTTGTGTATTTTTTTGATAAAGTCTCATAAGATTTCGGATGAAAAATGTATTTTGTTTTTACAACTAATACTTACTTTTATATTAAATTCAATAATAATGTACTCTATGTCTAGAAATTATATAGGAAATTTGTTCAGAACTTCCGCAATAACTCATAAACTTTTAATACAACTGACAAATATTTATGCCAAGTTATATTTAATCTAGATAACTTATTTTATTATTTGCACAAAATATTTTACGAATAAAGTATGTATTTTAGTATTATATTTGGAGTTTTATAAAAAAAATATTAATGTTTATCTAATTTTAATAAATATTTACTAATAATAAGTATTAGTATTTTTTTATTAACAAAAATGTCATTTTAACTCCACTTCACTAATAAAATAACTTTTTAAAGCTGTAGTAAAATATTATTATATTGAAAGTTAGTCTCGATATAAAAATAACACTAAAACTTGATATTTATTTTAATCTCGTATCAAATAATATCTTAATCTAAATTTATGAATAAAATTGATAGAATATATCCAAATAAAAAACTAAATTTTTCTGAATGTATATAATTTACAGTCTGATCGGCAATAAGAATATAAATAACAGTATTAGTAGCTTAGCTTAAACTAAATTTGCAATGACAATATTTAAAGTGACAAATCAAATGTTGATTTTGTTTAACGTTTTGGCAAAAATAAAGTTTTCTTAACTTCACGATTTGCCAACACTTTCTTATTTGAATGAATGGAATAGATTTGTAGTGAAAAAAGTATATAATTTAAGGCTTGAAATGAGGAAAATAACTAAAATCTCAATAAAATAGATACAAACTCTGAGTAGAGGCGAAATAAAACAAAAAATAAATCAATTTTAATGTTTCACTTGCTTTCCGTGAAAGTCTTGAAACGCATTTCGAGATTTTTGAGATAAACTCATAATTTTTTGTTCAATAAAAAGTAAGTTTTGATTCATCGGAGTGTTGGAGAAATACGAGACGAAAATTCTCAAACATTTGGCAAAAAATGTGAAGAAAAATATCAAAAGTTATTCCTTAAAAAAGTGTTTTTGACTTTTCAAAGCTGTCAGTCATGGATATAACGCTATATTCAATAGAAAGTAGATATATGCAAGGTGAAAAATTATTCAAAGATTTACATTTTGACACATAATAATTTTGATTGATGCTTGCAAATTAAGAGCATATATACGTTTTGTTAATTTGGTTAAATTGTTTTATTAACAGGACACTTATCAAATTGTTATCATATACAACTTCGAATTTTAATCTTATCTATTTTCTCTGTTAACTGATCGAGCTTGCACATTTTTCAAAATATGGATATATCATATATTGAGTTAATATTAATATAATGTATAGAAAAGCGATAATAGGAAAAAAGAGATTGTAATTTTTTCAGATGTATCAGTCAGTTGTGAATTTATCCGCTCTAATTTTTTCTTATGTGCACTTGGCCTATGAATCACTGCATTTCTGGCAATAGATTCACATGAATAAAGTTTGTGTCAAATCCATATCATTACATAAACACACTTCTCAGTCCATAATCAAACTCATAATTCAAATATCAAATTCGAGTAAAGAATAAGTTATGTATTTTGATATGAAATAAGATTTATAGCGAGAGTTACGTTGAATTTTGTTGAATAAGTCTAAATATATGGAAGAGTGGCTATAGGAGTGATATCTAAATAAAGTGTACTCTAATAGAAGGACATTCATATGATGTTCACTTATCAATCAAAAAACAAGTTTTCTATACTATTCTATATAAATAATGTAATTTTTCGAAAACTTTAAGTCAATATTACATTAGAATCAGTAAAGGCTGACTAAACAGTGATATATTGTATAACAATACAAATTTTAAGCCTAGATGAATTTTTAAGTTTTAGCAATGTTAACTTATTTTCATCTTGATGATAATTTATATTATGCTTAAATAATTTTTAACTGGTTATGGTAATTAATTACATTAAAAAAATTTTAGAATGTTTATTTACATTTAGAACTTATAAATGTTTAAATACAAGTTTCAAGTAACAAGCAAACATATTTATTAGTTTGATTTGATACAAAAAATGATTTGTTGCCACTCCTAACAAATAATAATTCAACATTTGAAAAATTCAACTTTTGAATAATTCTATAGATATTTTTAAAAGAAATTTTTTATTTTCATTGCCCACTTGTCTCACATATACTTCATATTTTTTGAAAAAAAGAATTTTTTATTAAACTTTTTGTTCAAAAAAAAGTTTTTACACAATTGCAGAAATTGAGCAAAAAAACTGTTTCGGATTGCGTGCAGTTCTCTAACAAATCGTAATTTTTTTTCTTTTGCCTTTCAATGAATTGCTTAGAAAACTGGTTCACAATTGCGATACACAGACGAACACAAGTGTCACGTAAATTGATTGAAGAGTACTTATGTAAAGCACTTGAATTCTGTACAGAATTTTTTTTCTCTAACTTTTATTTTATTGCTTCAATAGCTATCTTTTGATTTAATTATCAATGCATTTAAATTTATGTCACTTTTACTGCTCTTTTTTCGCTTTCAATCGAATACTTCATTCAAAGTTAATTTTTAACTTAATTTAATTCTGAATTTGTTTAATTACTTTTTGTTTTGTCATTTGTTTTCTTATGTTGTTATTCATCAAGCATATAATTTTTGGTTTTGAAGTTTAAATCAAAAGTTTATTTAATTTAAAATATAATTTAAGTCTGTTTTTGGTAAAAGTTTTATTGACTTAATTAACTTAAACTTTTTTTTTAACTTTCATTCTATTAATGATAGAATATTTTAATTAATTCTTGAGAATCAAGTTCTTATCTTCGACTGATTTTCTAATTATAGTCTTTAACACAATTACAATAAAGCGTTTTATTCAATTAAAATCATTAAACTTAAGAAATAAATTTGATTTTCATTAAAATTCCAGCGATTAAACACTTAAAGAAATTATATTCAATTAAATAACTTATTATTTAAATTATTCCAAATTAAACACATCTTCATAAAAGTTAACCATTTATTTCAAATGTTTCTAAACACGAAATATATTCAAATGTATAAAAATATATATAATTCACAGAAATAAGAATTGCATTCAATCTGTTCTCTGCAGTCGCTGTACTTGACATTCATTGTGCGTTTGGAATATAAAATATTCAATAAAATGCATTCATTATCATATCATATATTATATATTATTCTATTTGAAGTCAAAACTTTGTCATTTTTTGATAAATTGTTTCACAAATTTATTCTGATTTCTACGGTTTATCTTCGATTGTTTACATATTTTTGTTTCCTTTTCTTATTTTTTGGAATTTAAAAAAAAATCTCTTTTAATAAAGAGATAACTTTAAAATATTAAATGTAAAATGTTGTTTCAAATATCTAATATAAAATTTAATATTTTAACGATTAGTAGTTAGGCAGTTTTAGAAAAGGACATATTATATTGTATATTGCGAATTTAGCCCCTTTTGGGCAAATATGTAGAATCAAAATAATATAATGTACTAATTGACTTCATTTCTATTCTTGACATTAATTTGCAGACATATAGTGCTTATCAATTGAATAGTAGTCCAGACATTGAATGCATTTATCTGACGGAAAAGTCATTACTAGTCGTTAGTTGAGAGCCTCCAGTGTTGGTCTTATGTCAGTTGCTGTCGCTCTCACTCTTTTCACTCTCTTATCGTCACTATATTTATTGACAATAATGTTCTGCTCTTTCGGTAATTATCGGCTCTATCTGTGCTATTAATTGGTCATAACTTTAATCATCAAAAGACAATCATAACCGAAGAGTACACTTATATTGACAATAGAAGTAAACATAAGAACTGAGATTTGAATTAAAATCAAAGTTTGAAATAGACTATAGTTTTATCTAAATTTATAATTGATTCAAATTAATTACTTATATATATATATATATATTGATATTTAGAAATTAAATGCTTTTCATTAATAATAGCTAATATTTAACTTAACTATCTCATTTAGATCATTGCTAGAGTTATTTGTATTGTTTTATTTTTGACCTAGATTATATTTCATGCTTAATTTTTGTTTTTAAAACGACAAATAAATTATTGTTTGCTTGCTAAAATTATATGACTTAAGAGCAAAAAATCGATATGTTATTAACAAACAAACAAAATCTAAAACATTACTTAACTATTGAATAATTGTTTAGCATTACTAAAGTCTTTCATTCAATTAATTGTTTAGTTGTTTAGTATTTGTTTAAAAGAAAAATAACTTTTTGCGAAAGATTGTCATCTAATCGAGTGCTGATATAATAGAGCTAATGATGTATAAGAATAGATAAGTTTAATTTCATTAGTGCCAACACAACAGGCCTTAATGCCTAAGACTTTTAAATTAGACCAAAATTCAAGACAAAGTTTGATTGTTTTTAGTTTTAATGATAGACTATTGTACTTTGCAAGAGCTAACTGTGCAAAAGCCAACTGTGCTCGACTCGATTCGGCTCTTCAGCAAACGAATAACTTAATTGAGAGCCGAGGCTTAAATTGAATACTGTATTACGTATTAGTACTAAAAATTGAAAACTGACTCCAATTTCTCAAGAATGCTCTCAACGATTCCGGTCTGACTGCAAGTCTTTACTCCCATCACTCCCTTTACTCCCTTCCCTCCCTCCCCTCCCATCGCCTAATTTGCTTATATGCTATCAGTCTATTCATATATTTTTCGAAATAATTTAAATAGACTTGTATTGCAACTAATTCTCATTAGTCCTAATGAATACTAAAAACTAATTATTAGATTTCTTATTCTAAGCCTTAAGATCTTGTTTTTTATTATTTGATTTTTTAGCAAAATGTTCGCTCAAATTCGTGATATGCTATGAATTTTAATGCAATTAAATGAAGAGAATATCAATATTTTACTTATTCGTAATAAAGTCATTTATCAAATGCAAAACTTTTTATTATCTTTGCATTATATAGTGGAAAATCTGTGCAAAAATAAATTAGATTCACATAAAAAGCAAAACAAACACATTATGTAGAATTGAGCAAGTTAAAGTCATGAAGACAGTTAAGCACAACCATTACAGTTAGTTAATTAAAGTCATTAAATTCATTTCATTTCAATGCATTTTTAGATCAATTTAAACATTTTTTTAAAACATAATTTTCATCGATTTTTCACCAAAAAATCGATATATTTTAGAATTAGGTTTTCGCCACAAAAATACTAAATATATTTCAATAAATGAATGAATTTGTTTCACAACAAAACAATTCTCGTTTTGCTATTCTATTGTCTATTTTACAATTTGAAGCAATTATTCTCTATTCAAATGAGTACAAAAATTTTTGCTTTTTTTTCCACTTCCTAATGATTAGATTTATTTTACCCGAAATTTCATTAAAATTTTTAATCTAAAAGTCGAGTATAAAAAAAGTTAAACAAAAGAGAAGCTGAAAGTTATGATTATTCTGTTCATTAAACAAACAAATTGTTATTTGAATCACAAACTTGTGTTTAATTTACATTTTGAAAACCGAGAATTAATTCTGAAAAATGTTCGCCAATTCGAGACATGATTTCTGTTGAGATATTCATTAAAATAATAGTTAAATAGATTTAAGTAAAAATATTTTAATCGAAAACAAAATATTTTTGCGAAAATTAAATTTTTACGACTCGTACACCAATTGAAAATAATTTAAACATAGTTTACACACAAAAGAAAGCATTCTTTACATCAATTGAAATTTTTATATATTATTAGATTTCTTCAAACATTCAGAAAAGACTATTAAAAATATATTTAATCATTAGATTAACGCTTTTGTTCTCAACTTATAATTATAGTTTAAATAATAAATTATTTTGTAGAAATGCGCTTGGAGAATTAATGAAAATTAAGAATACTTTTCATTTTATCTATTTACAATTTCAATCATTTATTTTTCAAACCGAATGCCTCAGAAGAGAGTAATTTAAACTAAAAACAAATGCGAGAATTGATGTGAAAAAAGGTGTTTAGAATTAAAAATTGATTCCTATTTACGATGTATTCTCTTTTTGTCGAATGTCGTTAGACTTAACTCAAAGTCAAAGACATAGAAAAGTTGAGATAATTAAGACATACAATAGTCATCGAAAATGAATTCCTGACTACAAATTCTATATTCAACTAAATGTATATTCTTTTTAATATTATTCTTATTGTCGACTCATTTCTCGTTTTAGTAACCATTCACTGGACGTGCACTTCAAGAGGGAGTCGGGTGCGACCCCGGGCTTCCATCAACAGTCGGTCGACAAGAAGGCGGAAATCAAACGAAAACAGGGGCTCAACCTATTTGAAAGGTTCCGAATCAGCAAGCAGGACAAGATTGCGGCCAATGTTCAACAACACATTCGCGCTGTTAGGGCCGCAGAGGCGCTCGACCGACAAACCGGTAGAAATCGAAGGAAAAATAGTGAGTTTTTGATTTAATTTTATGGTTGTTATACTGTAGTACAAAATATTTATTTACCAGTTTAAATTATATTATAATTTATTAAATAAACCGGTACTTTAAAACAAATTATTAAACTAAAAAAAATAATTAATAATTTAAATGTAAAATATGAGGAAATAGATAAGAGAAAGCATTGAACCGAATGAATGCGTTTTTGATTTGAACTATACTTTCGCTAACAATCACACAATAATAGGCTATTAGTACTGAACGGAAACTCTTATAACAACTTTTCGTACTTTATTGCCAACTCTTAATAACAAATAATTTGTACTCATCTTAGGCTCAAAACTGGTTCCACAGCGAAGTTCGAGCAGTGGTGAGGAGGAGAGCGTGAGTTCGGACGCTCGCAAAATGCGTTTAGTGGCGATGTTGAGGCAGGCGTACGGCCACGACATAGAGCGGGTGCCCGGCTTTATCGAGTTTGCCGAGAGTGCCAAGGTCGACTCCCGGCGCTCATACGTCGACGCCTCCGCCCAGACCTCCTACGATCTGCTCGAGACCTGGTTTCCAGCGCTCAGGAAACGCATCGCTCAGTCCGAGAAAGTGCTCAACAATGTCGACGACGAAGACATGCCATCTGTGGTCAAACCCAACCATAAGTTCACGCAATCAAAGTTTAATCACAAATATTCGCAAAAACATTTAGGTATGCCTTCCGTGCCTTTCGATGTCGTCAACATTTTGATAGTCTGAAAGAGTTTTATTTTTTTAGTTTTGATTTTGATTTAAACCTTTAGAAGGTTTGGCGATTCAGGGGCAGCGCGATTAGAGTAGGGCACTTTGATAATTAAAATACATAATTCAATTGTATGATCATGTTTATGATTTAATTTAATTGAAATTGATTTGCACTGAATTCAGTTTAATTTAGGGAAAAAAACAAATCAAAATAATAGCAGGTATCTTTTTGCAGATCTAGTGACAAAGTTAGGTAAATTTGAATTTTTAAAATCAGGTACTTTTTCTCTTTTTGAATTTTATTTTAATGCATTTTTTTTTCTTATTTTACATACATTTCATATACAGTATTAATAGGAATGCGATTCAAATATGCAGTGAATCTTGAAAAGAAAAATTGACTTTTAATGCATTCAATTTTTTATATTCAATGTTTAGCACAAAAAACCAATTTTATGAATAAATAATAATACGAATTCCTTACTAACTCTTTCAGTGATTTCTGTGATGTTCTTCATTTGGAAAACTTTTCTATTTTTCTATTTATTTTTTAAATGTCATTTCGTAAGCCTACGTGAATTTAACCAAAATTTCTTTATCAGAATCTCTTCTTTATTATTTTGTTATCAGAATATTCTTTTATAAGTTTTTTAAAGTATTTTTTTATTTTTTATGATTTGTACTAAAAGTTAAAACCCATTTATTTTAAGCGGAAAATATCGGGCATTAAGTCTATAATAGGTTTAAGTTTTATTAAATTATTTCTCGACTGATTCATTCTTAAAGATCTAATTTTTATTCTCTTCCCCGAAATGAGTCATAATATTCATATCTCTTTATTCTCGGTATTCCTTAAATAATAAATTCATTAATCATTGAAATACAACAGAATTTCTTTCATTGTATGTATGGTTGGAATGCATTTGAAGCTAAGAAAACAACAATTGCTTCGCTTTGACGAATAGTTTTGTTGTTTTACGATTGAGTTAATAGAATGTCGTTTTTGATAGTAAATTATTTTCGTAATCATAGCGAATAAGTCATATATTTTGTTATAATCTCTAAGTTATAACTGACCGGAGATTGACTCATAATTGTTTACTAGGTTTGAGTGACCGGTCGTCTCCTCTCTGTTCACCAAAGGCTGCCATTAATCACGGATTCGGTGAAGAAAACAGTGAAGAAATCGAAATGAATGAGAAGTTTACGTTAAGGACGAGTTCGCCGTCGACTTCCGATTCCAAGAATGAGACCAATCGTCTGGAACTCGACTATAGAGTGCGAGCGCCTAACGATGAGTCGTTGACTGGGGATCGGCAGCTGTCGGAGTGCAGGCATCGGATCAGTGCCGATAAGTCAAAGACTGCGTTAAACATCCAAACCTCCCAAACCTCTCAAACTTCATCTTCATCTCCAAAGTATGAACGCAAACACAAATCAGTCAATAAGACAATGTCGAGCGACGAGAGTCTACTGTCCGGCGCCGGCTCTCTAGTGATCGAAGAGAGCGCGAGCAGTGGCGGCGAATCGAGTCCGGGTTCGGGTATCTATAAAAACATAATCATTAACCTAGGTGGTTTGGCCGGTGCCGCTCAACCCGACTATCATAACTTATCAGTGACACCGACGACCAGTGCTCCCAAAGTGAATAATATCGACAACACATCTGCTATTAGGCCAGACATTAAGACTAAGAAGAATTCAAAATGAGGTTATTTTTCTCATCATTGCATAACATGTGTATCAATAAGAGCTTCACATCAACAGTAAGTGCCCATTGAGTTCACCACCAATTCACTCAACGTTCTCATCAGCTTTGCTCCAAATTCTTATAAAAATTAATTTAATTAATTCGCACACAATATACACATAAACCCAAATCAAACGATAATTAATTGTTGTTTAAGTGAGACAACAGACTTCAACAGAACTGCTAATGGAATCTCAAAATTAGTTTCAAATTATAACAATTAGTTAATTGTTTGGAATAAATGTTTGCAAAACATTTGTTTCTAACACTTTTAATACGGAATTGGATTGATATTTGAAAAAATTGTGCAATACTTGTGAAGAAGTTTTTTAACATGGATCAATTTTGTTGTACATTTTTGACATTAAGTTTCAGTTATCTTAAATTACGCGAAAAAAATACTTTAAACAAAACAAAAATTAATAATTCAATAACTTTTCAGCAGTGGTGGGCAGAGATTGAGAGCTATGCTCTCGAACTCCGACTCGAGTTTTGGCTAAACTACTATTAAAATTACAATTGAATACAAAAAATAACAAATTTTGATATAAACGAGATTTTAAGCTAAAAAATTTTTAAAGTAAACATTTGTTGTTATTATCGATTATTTTATTGAGAATTATTCCGTTAAATGACATTTTGATTACAAATTTATTGATAAAAAAATATATGTTTTTCTTTACATCTCCCATAAAAAATATTCAATAAAAGATTCAAGATAAAAAGTCTCGACTTTTATGCCCACCTCTACTATTATTAAGTAAAAGAAAAAATTCTTAAATATAAGAAAAGAAGAAAAAGCGGAAAAAATTTCATCGATTCTCATCGCATATTATATTTGTTAAATGGAGAGCAAAATATTGTATGAGATTTGTGTAACATTTGCTCAAAAACCCATTTAAGTATTTATATTCATCTTATTATTGAAACATAAAAACAAAACAAAACAATGAAATAAGTAGTCGAAGAATAGGCTGAGAAGGAAAGGGAAGGAATGCAGCCATCACTCAATGATCATTAAAACGAAAGACAAGCAATCATTTGCGCCGAAAGCCCCGATAGAAGAGGCACTGGAAGTGATGACACTCTGTGTTGGGAAACGTAAATAAGAAATAACGACTTAAAGTCAACAAATATCACGTATATTGCAATAGACGTCTCTAACGCCGAACAAAGTCTATTATATTGATCCATACATACCATTCCTCTTCTCCCTCTGTGAGTACTAATCCTTCTCCCATTCCCACTCTTGCCTACTTTCTGCTCTTTCCACTCTTCCCACTCTTGCTCTTCTTTTTCTTATTGATTTGTCATTTACGGTATGATATCAATGGTATCATTGATGGCACCTCTTATTCGCTGGTTTTACACCAGTTTTAGCTCTTTCTTTATCGACAGTATTCAACACAAAAAAGGGTTTTCTATTCTTTCCGTATATTTCCTCTTATTTTCGGTTTTGATTTCTTTTATTGAACTAAAAAACAGCACATTTTTGACAAAACTGTAAAAGTAGACACGATTTCGATTCGCTTACAGTTTTATTAATGTTGAGAACAAAATAAAAAAAGTTTTCCTATTTCTGACACAAGTTTTATTGTAAAGTCAAATATGAGATGAAATAACGATATTTGTAAAAACAGATTCTTATTATGAAAAACAATGTTATAATTCATTTTTTGAAATATTTAATGAGAGAAAAAAACAAATTTTTGCATTTAATTTAAATATTCAAAACATTAAAATTTTTGTAAATATTTATTCATACAAAAAACGAAAACGAAAAACAAAAATAGTTGTAAATATTTCGTTGAAAATATTGTTTTAGGCATAAATTTAAACGAAACAAATCATTCATTCTCTCTCTTTCTCTTCGGTCACTGTCTATAATCATTTCAATAGTCAAAACCAAATGTTTTTGTAAATTATATATAAATATATTAAGAAAATTATTAATTGTTTTTAATTTTATTAAAATTGCGCACAAGAACGCCTATACTATAATTCCTGTATATGTTTTTTCTCGAGTATATACTCACTCTTATCATATGTTTCTCCATTCAATGTTTGTTATTTAATATTTGAAAAATTCTAATAAAAATTTTTATTAATAAAATTTTTTCTTTACTATGTATACTCTATCGGACTTTATTGCCGTTGAAAAGAGCTATGAAATCGAGAGCATCGCTACTATCAATCACTCGATTGAGTAAGAGATCTAAGACTCATATAATTTATCTCTATTTAAGCAAAAACTCTACTTATACTTCAGATTAGAGCTAGACTTAATTGCAATCAATTATATCGAATAAAAGTTTGGCCCAATTTTTGCCGTTTTTTCCGATCGATTTCTCCACTGACTCTTCAATTGAAAGTTAAGTGATTTAGTCATCTCTTAGTAGATATGCAAGTTTTGCCGAAATCCCCGGGTATTAGACAGACCTTATTTGGACAAAATTGCAGAAATATGTCTGATTGTTAGCACAAAATGTGTCTTGTTGCAAAATTTATTGTCAAAATCCTTATTTGGATCTTTTCCGGCGATGTTTTATTGTCTATTCGCACATCTCTAGCCATGTCTTCATTTAAGATATTTAATACTCTTTGAAATATTTTTTTCGAACTTTTCTTTTATCTGAAATTTGATAGTTAGTCGACAAAAAAATTATAACGACTTTAATCGATACAATTATTCGTTTTTATCATTTCTATACAAATAAATAAATTGCTTTTCTGACAAAAATTTAAGTTTTTTTTTGAATAGGTATTTGAATCATACAAATGAGTCGATATATTGTTTTAAATGAGCTAAATGAATGAATTCTCCAAATTACTATTTTTTATCATAAGAAATATGTGAATTTTTGTTTGGCTACAGATATAAAAATACATAAAATTTCCAAACAATTTCACTTTTAGTTGCTTTAGACTTAAGGCACGACTCGATTCACAATTCATTTTCGACAAATTCGTGCCATAAAAGTGAAATAAAAAGAATTTTTTTATTTTGTTTTTTCCCTTTATATCAATATTTCGATGACAAGAACTTAAACTAACGAATGAATTGGGATTTACGTCTGTTTACCCACTCTTTCGTTAGTGACTATATGTTGTATTTGAAAAATACATTTTATTCTTTATTTATTTATTTATGTTGTACTGTAACTAAATTTAAAATTAATTTGAAATTTAATATTTATTTTTTAGATATGAAATCAATTTTTTAAATGTTATATTTTATTAGATATTCTGATTATATAGAATTAAAGTAATATTTATTTGAAAGTAACTTAAATATCTGTAAAACAAAGTAAAGACAAAATTTCAGTCAAAATATATTCTAATTAGTCATTGAAGAAGTCGAGTCATACAACAGTCAATTATCTACTGTTTTACTAATGAAGACAAGCTTTGGCTCAATTAAAAATATCAGTATATCTTAGCGTTGACTCGAAGGCAATTCGTTTACAACTTATGCAATAAATTTAGATTCGCTTACATTGAACTGATATAACGTTAATGGCTTTCAATTAATACAAGCTCTAATCGCAGTGCCCTTAGCTCTACCACATTAGCATAAGCCGGTGAAAAGGGTCTGGACCAAATTAATTTTTATTATGTTGCTTTCTTTAGTTAAATTAAAAAAGAAAAAACACATTTAATATGAGTATTATTGACTTTAAAGTAAATTTATTTAGATTATTCAATAACATTTCAACAAAAATTAGAAATTTTTTCTAATTTTATGCTAGTTTAAATTCAGTTAAATTAAAGTTTAAATTTAATCTAAAACTGATTAAATTGGGTTAAATTGCAGACAAAATTTAATTATTTTATTAAAAAAAGGCTTTTTTAAACTTTTCGAAATTTTTGCAAGTTAAAAAATATATATCCTTAATCCCCTTTTTCTTACTTCCTGGAATGCCAGACTTTTTTAATCTCTGGTTATAATGAAATTTGAATATAAATAATATATCTAATATATTGATAGCACCAATGAGTAAACTATTTCCGCCTCAGACTATACGGTACAGTACAGTCTAGCAACTAATATTGATTTGTTCTATTTAAATCTATTTTGCCCTTTATGAATTACTTAAAATATTATGTATTTATTACTTATTATCAAAAGTTATTATATTTATTGCTTTTTAATTTTAGGATATTAAAAAATTGAATCGTGTTAATTGGCAAAAATGAGTTGGACAATATATAGAGTAAAAGTTTATTCGTATAACTCGTGTTGTATAGCCAAACAAATTTGTTTACTTTTTGTATTCAGAAATAAAATTGATTGATTTAATCAATTAGTAATTTTATATTCCTCTCCTCATTTTAATTTGTAACCATTTATATTATTGATACTGTACTAACTTGTGAGTTTAATTTGCCTATGCAATATCCATGCAAATTTAACGTTTTACGGTAATACACTATTATTTTACTGCTTATTACTTTATTATATTAAGTTATTTCATTTTATTTAGTTAAACCAAAAACTTTAATTTTCAACGTTGGGTTGCAAGTTGCAATTAAAGTAATAAAATTTTATTTAAATTATTTATTAGTAAAAGACTTATATAAGATATGTTGTATAAGATTATAAGAGATATTTATTAATAAAGCTTAAACTTGTTGCAATCCAAAATAAAAGAATGTCACTAATTAATTTTTAAAAATTTCCACAACATAATAAAATTCCATTTGGAACTGTAAGACACGTGTATAGAGTAGCTAGAAGGAAATAAACGAATAATTTATATTGCGATTATTGCTCAGATATGTTTCATCGTTTTAATTATTAATCACAAAATTTAGGCAAAATTCTTAAACTCATCGAAACGAATCACATCTCGACTTTTGTATGACTACAGTCTTACTAATTAATGTTTTCATACTTTATTGATTTCGATATGTTTTCTTCACTTGTATACCAGTCTCTTGACTGAACACAACAAATGTTTCGTTAATTTATAATTAAAACAAAGTTTGCTTTTAGTTGTGTTTTTTTGCGTTGCATTACACTCACACATTGAATACAATCATTAATGTTGGCCACAAATCGTGTCTTCTTGTCCACTCCCCGCTGTTTATTACTCTCTTCTCCAACACCACCGCTGGTGACAATTCAATGCAGTTCTCAACGTTTATTCGTCATAACATAATGAACAAATTCCTGGAGCAATTTTTTATTATCATGATGCAAACTTCTTACTATACATTAGGTTTAATCAGGGATTGAGAAGGTCGGCCGTTCCAGGGGGGGATTTTTCCCAAAATTTTGGCCAAAAACCTAGGGGGGGGGATCAGGGGAGGGATTTTTCCAAAAATGCTCAAAAAACCTATATATTTGTAATGAAATTTTACTTAATTTAAATGGATTTAAACT
>JAQFXP010000041.1:0-59542 GCA_034693685.1 Belba bartosi | reverse complement strand
AGAGAGAGAGAGAGAGAGAGAGAGAGAGAGAGAGAGAGTACCGTTTGGGTCATGAGGTCAATGACAAAACTTGAATAAAAGTTTGTGAAATATTTTATTCGCAAAACTGTATTGTCTGTGCAATCCATATACACAGTATTATACGCATTATTAGAAATATATAATTTTAAACCAATTGTATCATTAAATTTTGAATCCGTGCTATCAATAGATAATAAGACAATCCGTGCCCTTCCAGTGCTCTTACCGTGCGCTTAGTGTAAGGTCACTGACAGAAGACTAATTATACTGTTTTCTCTGCTTTTGTAAAGCATTTTATAAATTCAAATATTTTTTGGTCCGCTTTTAAAAAGAGGGGCAAAAGAGAGAATCTGTTGGAAAAAAATTCACAGCAGTTGGGCATCAGATATAGTGAAAGCGCTTTTGTAATGCTTTCGAATTAATGATGTGATTCGGCGTTGACTCGAATGATAACAATATTGCCAATGAATCCAATGTTCAAATGTATGCAAACGTTTGACGCGTGTCTTAAATAATTATATAATATTGTATTTATTGTGAATTGAGATACCGAAGCAATTCATTAATCAATTTGTTCAACTCGTTTATAGTGAACTCCATCTCATTAGTGAACATCAGATTTTCATTTTCCATACTTTATATTCTCAGGTTTAGCCGCTTTTTATTTAAATTTAATTTTAGTTAAAAAATAAGTTTTTATTTCGTTTACAATTTGAGTCAAACTAACTATTAGTATAAGAAAAAGTGGTTCGCTTTGAGTCGAAATGAAAATAAACGCTCAAATGCTCAGCAAATGTTAATTTAAGCCACAATAACGAGTGATAAGACATTTATTAGGCGGTGATCTGCAAGACTGACTGAGACAATTAGACCATTATCTTTTCTGACCGGATGTCTTTCTAGATAACATCGTTTTATAATTCTTTTATACTCTTATATACATACAATCAGTTGTATAAAGTCAGCAATTGAATTTTGGGTGCTCATCTTATTCAATATTTTTAATATGTTTAGTTTTAACAAATTTGCTGTATATGCAAAGATGATTTTAAATTGTTTTAGTACTCAAAATTATTACTTAAACATACAAGGTACATAAAGTTTAACAAGTGGTGTTTAATTTAGGAGAATTTACAGTTTATTGCAAATTTTAAAATTTCTCTTTACTTAATACAAAGAATGTACAAAAAAAGAATAAAACTCAAAATTTTTATTTTTTTTTTAATTTTTACTCTCTGTTGAGGAGCAAAAATGTTAAGTTTTTCTTTAAATTTTAAACTATCCCAGCAAATTTATGTAAATACTTGTTTAAATTTAATTATGTTAATTTAAATTTAAATTTAATTTTTTTACCTTTGCTTTGTATATTTTATTATTTTTTGCATGAATAAATCTAACTAGCTAGAATTTATTTTATACAAAAAGCAAGAATTTTAACGTAATTTTTGGTCAGTATTAGTCAACGAAAACATTCCCTTTGATTTTAAAAATTTGGCAAATAACAACCTTGACTTTTACTCGGAAAAATATGTATTTTCTAAAGTAAAAAGCATAATTTTTTTCTTCTAAATTAATGCTAAATCTAGTTTAAATTCAGTGTGAATTCGGTTTTAATTTATTTAAATTTAAAAAATGAGAAAACTGACTTGACTGATTTTAACAAAACTTGTTTTTGCATTTAAAGAAAAACATTTAAAAATATTTGTAAATTTCTCATAAATTCAAATAACTATCCAGTACCTTTATGCATTGATTGTATAATACCTACATTGACTCACACGGGAATCCCGACTATATTTAAGGTTCACCACAAACATTATGTAAGGAATTAATTAACACTTTCTCTCATTTGCATTCATATTATTAAACTTAATAATGATTTCAATTCCAGTTCCTCTTTATTTTGTTTTATGAGTACATTAGAGTAAAAAGTTTCATAAAATAAAAAACAAAATTTCTCAAAGAATTAATTTTGGTTTTGTGGCAAAAAACCAAAATATATTCAGAGATCTTCTGAAAATGTTTTTCACTCGAATTGAATATTAAAGTAAAGCTATTATTCTAAAAATGTTGGCAAAGAATAACCAAAATCACTGTTGATATTGAAGGCGTAGTCCTAATGAATCCAACGCTAATTAGCGGCTCTAAAGCCTCATCTGTTTTGCGGTCACTTTGTTTTTAAACAAATTTGCATAAAAACAAAAGAAGGTATGGCTCAAGAAGAAGGTATGTCAGCCCACACTTGCATTGTTTTAATTTTCAAAATCATTGCTTACATGTGTTGTAGACATTGTTTGCGAGGGCACCAGCGCCTGCCTCCCCTCCCATGCCTGGTCTGCCTGACCTGTAGATCATATAGGCACGTGGCTTAACTTCTTAAGACTATATGGATGGCCAGGCCGGCACCAGTAGTCATTAGCTCAACCGAACTCTTTGTGAACCTCTTAGTTAACTGCTTTCAGTTACTGACCTTCAATGTAAAAGTGAAGATAAATGATCGCATCTTCTCTTCAAACCTTTAAAGCATATAATTTTCATTTGCTTTTACTTTGTATTTCTGTTTATTTGCAGAACTGCACAAAATGTGCAAAAATAAAACCAAATTAAATTACAATAAAGTGCTTTAAAGTACAGTATTTTCTTTCATTCAAAATGTCTTTTGTGGTCAAAAGTGTTAAAGAGTTTGAAAAGACTATAATTTCCGAATGTTTTTGTTTAAAGAAGAATTGGTTTCAATTTGACATATTTATAGTCAGCGATAAGTTATTGATAGTATTGACAATTTAATAACAGAATCTTATAAATAATATTTATAGGGTGTGCCCAAACTACTAGTTCATAGATTTAAAATCTTCTTTTCAAAAATATTTTCTAAATTTTGTTTTAGTTTCAAAGTCACAAATTAAAGTTTTTTTTATCGAGATTGCCCCGAGATTATGACGACCCTGGCCATCTTTGTGTAGTTGCAATATTTTAATTATATGGTTTTTTTGTTACTTTTAAGTAAATTTTCAGTTTATTCTTATAATTTAAATCTTATCTCTAAATCATTGTCAATAAATTCTGTTCTTTACAACAAAAAGAAGTCTTTAATTATAAAATTGAAGAAATTTTTTTGAAATAAATTGTTGTAACGAATCACTGATTTTTAGCGTTAATATAATGAAGTTTTAAATAATAAAAACTTAAGTAATGCTCAATTCAAGCTAAACATTAAAGTTTCAAAACAATACAAACAAAACAATAATTATTCTGTTGTTTGTATGGATTTCTGATTTTAGCTGAAAAACTCAAATAACAAAAATATACAAATTACATTGATGAACATAAATAATTGGAATAACGTATTGTATATATTTAATTGTACTGTAATTAATTGACAATTTTATTTTTTTTCAGTATATAATTAAAATTACATAAAATAAATTATATATTTTTTTGATAACCAATATTTAAATAAAATTATTTTGCAATAGTAAATGTTAGCAAACCAAAATTTTTATTACCATTTTCAATAAAAAACAGTAATAATAATATTTAAGATATTATGTTTTTATATTCATACACAACACAGACTGTTAGTACAAGTAGTTTGAAAATTCGATTCTATATATACTGTATAGACTATAGATATATTGAGTTTATTGTATACTCTAATCCAGCAATGGCTGAAAGCCATCAGATGAGTGTCTGAATCGAGTTAATGATTCATCTCTTCTCTTCTGGTCCTCCTGTTTCTCCCGTCTCTCCGGCAACAGTGGCTCTGATTTGATACTACGTCGGGTGACTAAGGCCTGTGGTTTGGGTTCCGAAATGCCATATATGAGGAGAGAGTGAGACAGAGGTCTCTAAAAAGGTTGATATAATTCGGGGATATTTGTTGAAAAATACAAAAACTTTGTTATTATTAGGTATACAATAGTAGCCAAAGAGGCAAACATTGATTGACGCGTTGATAAAATATGTCAAACGTTTACCTTTAACTCTATGTTTGCACAGAATAGCATTTATTTGAGAATAGGATTTTTTGGTTCAAAAATTCAATAAACAAATCGAAAAAAGCGATACAAATATTGGAAACGGGGATCACGTTATGACAGACTCATAACTTTGTGTTATTTTTGAAGTAAGTTATAAAAGATGTTATGATTGAGAAGACAGAGTTTGGAAGTATGCGATTGAAAGTAAAGTGAGAAGTCTTTGAGTTCTAATAATATAATAAAATACAGAAAATAATATAATAGTATATAATATAATAAGAGCATCAAAAGCATCAAAACATATGTGCTTTTGAGCATAAAAGCAGTGAATGCTATTGCTATGTCTATGCAAAGCATTAGCTCTGTTTGACAGCATTGCCATTGCATTCAACTTCGATTCAATTCAATAATATGAATCTCTCTCTCTCTCTCTCTCTCTCTCTCTCTCTCTCTCTCTCTCTCTCTCCTGCTCTCTCTCTCTCCTGCTCTCTCTCTCTCTCCTGCTCTCTCCCCCCTGTGCTTGACTAGTTTTACAAAGCAAAGCATTGTGTGATGTGAAGCGTGGAAAAGGGGGAGGGGTTGGCACAAAAGAAGAGTTGGACATGCCTTGGACTAGATTAAAAGGTTACCATTTTGTATGGCATTACCGCCAGAGTTTGGGCCCACAGTTACAGCTCTATTAGCGATTCTAAAAATTATTCTGACTTTAAATCAAAAATTGGACGAACCCTAAAATTGGCACAAATAGACAGACACGCGACCATCAACTTCGACATAACAATACAAAGACTGCATATCTAATGAAACACAACTTTAACACAATAGCTAACAGAAGAGAAAACTCAATTTTCCATCAATTATAAAGTTTCCCATCTATTCACTATTGCTTACTCTAATGCCTTTCACTTCGTTTTTTGACGCTTAAGCTCTAAATTGTTAGTTAGTGTTAATCAGATTTAACTAATATTTTTTTTGTATTATTAAATATATTTTTCGCTTAATGGAGTCATACATTTGTAAGCTTTAGGTAATAACAAAATAACAACAATTTAAAGCTAAATTATTTTGTTAAGTAATTTTAACTTAAATGACGCATAACTTGATTAGAAAATTAGAATAATTTAAGATAAGAATCAGTAAAGACTTGAAATGATATACACTAAGAAAAGAAATTAATACAACAACTAATAAATAAATTTCGTGACTTTGCGGAAGAACTAATGGTTTTGCTTTGTACAATGTTTTTCAATTGATATTCTTTTAATATAAATTTATATTTCAATGATTTGCTTAACAGGAGTACCATTAGAGGTATTAAATGAATTAATATTCTGTAAATATAGTGTTTGTTGTGTTACTGCAGACCACAAATCATTAGGAAGTTGTAGAGTGAGATGTTTTTCTTTCACATCATATTAAAAATTATTTAATCTTAAAGGAGAGGAACAGAAGTGCAGAGCAGATGAGGAGTCAAAGATACAGTGCAATCACATAAGGCTTGCGGCGAAGGCAAATGCAAAGGCAAAGGCAAAGGCAAAGACAAACAATTACGGAATGAGTACTGTCTTCGAGTTGTGCTGTTGTTAAGTCATGAAACTGTTGTCAATGTTGTCAAGCCTTCACATTAGCACTACTCGAACACAAGTTGGAGAACAGCTTCTGTTAAAAAAAGCTTTTTTACTAACTCTAACTTTTAGACTGACTTAGAGTAAGACTGGAAACTGCGAGGATTGTGAGGACTGAGAGGACTGGTGTGTGTGTTGTGTGCAAACAAACTAAACAGAACTCTTGTCAAACAAGAGGTAATCAATTGCGATCAAACAAAAGACTGAGTTCTGAAGTATCAACAAATGCACACCATTTCAGAAGATTGCATAGATTCGAAGCGCTCGCTGGCAATGGATTGCAATTCATATTACTGTACAATACTTGATAGCAAACCCAAACCCATATAAAGCAATACATATACAGATGTACAGTACAGTAGAAAGTCATAGAAAGTCATAGCAAGACATAGCAATCAATGGCAATCCATAGCAATCCATTGCCGACCGCATGCGCTGCTCCACATCAGACAAACCAGGAGCACCACATACCGCCCCATTCCCCCCTAAGGTCCAATCCGCACAACCAATATATGGGTTATAGTCGGTTTGGGGTAATCCTGTTCCGCGAAGTGGTAACTGCTGATGAACTGGTGGTCCAATGGGAAGCCAGTCTGAGAGCTTGCACTTGGCTGTAGTGGCAATAGTGGCAACTTTTTGCGGCCGACCGGCTCACCCACAAACTGATAGATTTTTCTTGACAGACACTTGCCTTTTGTCAAACACAAGACATCTTCGCATTCAAAGTGATGTCATTTTTGAATTGAGTGAATAAGCGATTCCAAGTGAATACTCAGTGATTCAATTGACTCAACACTACTTGTGCTCAACACCACAACAATGTTGCCGTTCGAGACGCCCACAATCTTTGAACAATTGCCCAGATTTATTTTCAAAATGCCCAGGGTGGTCACTGACCAGAAGTCCAAGTTTGAGTCCGACGAGCTCTTCCGAAGACTTTCCCGCGAGAGTGAGGTGTGATATGTCAGACATTTAGTCATTTGGTTCATTAGAACCAATTAATTGTGATATTAGTGAATGTTTTCTGTAGTAGTTATTAGTGATCAGCTCTAGAATCAAATTCTTGGTCTTATTTCAGGTCAGATATACTGGTTATCGGGACCGACCTCTAGAAGAACGACAAATTAGGTTTCAGAATGGGTGCCGAGAAGGACATACTGAAGCGGTAAGTGTTTTGCAATTAATTTATTGCAATTATTCAATATTTGGATAAATATTTATTTTATCGAAACATTCTTTTGGTTTTAAATGCATTCAATGTTTGTTGGAATTTGTTTTGAAATAAAACTTTTGGTTTGTTTTGCCAACAAAATCTAATTTTGTTGTTGGTTAGCACAGACTTGCTAACTGTGTTCGATATGTGAGCCCCTATTAGTAATATAAACGCAATAGACAATTATTTGTTTGGATTATGCCTGTGCCTATGCCGGTGCCTATGCCGATGCGGTGTTAGTGGTAATAGTAGTGGTGGTTTGGGCTCATCCATATCCTTCATAGCCTAATAAGTGAGGGCAAGCCTTCGAAAGCGTTGTGAAAGTCGTATCATATTTTAATCATAATTGCAATGTTTGCCACATCCATACCAATGCCCAACAGTGCAAAACATTTTGTTCGTTTCCAAGTGTTTTATTATCTTAAATAAAAAGTGTAGTTATGTTAAAGAGCAGAGTAGACGAGAGTGGTGTGGACTAGAGTAGAGTAGAGTAATGTGCATTTCCTGCCGTCCCCTTCCCTGTGTAGTAATCTGTGGCTAAAAAGAAATTAAGGCAAAACATAACTACACATAACTCGTTAGTCTGTAATCTCCGGCGCGTGGGTTCGGCCACAATTATATCGGACTTAAATGAACTAAACATAAGACTGAGTGCAGCACTGCCTGCGATGATAGATCTTCGAATACCTCTGCTGTTCCATACCCTACGAGTTACTACTGCTTAGTGTTAGCAAAAGGCAGACAAAATAGTAATAAATAATATCTTTGAGCTCATCCTAAAAATTAAGTTTAATTATTTGGTATTTATTTTCATTTTTGTTCGTTTTGTTTTCTTCCAGGCCTTTATAGCGACCGGCACTAACTTACAACTTGTGTTTAGTCCCTGTGCTAATGGATATAGTGAAGGCTGTGATTTCGACAAAGAACAAGGAAAGGTAGGATTGATTTCAATCACTTTATTATCGACAATCTCTAACTGTAGTGATTACACGCGAACAACATTTCATTGAAACAATTATTCAGTTTAAACGCATTTAACAAAAACCGATAATTCGATTCAATGTACGAACGATTGCTATATCAGGTGTGCAAATGGCTATTGGCATAACTGATCAAACAGTTTGTGCCTCTAATGTAAATTTCAGTCCATCTAATCATTTAAAATAAATTCTTTAAATGAGTGGTAGTGTTGTGTTTAGTATGCAAAGAGCATCTCGAGAGCACCAGAAGGTTTTGCCAAATATTTTACAGAGACTGCACAATAACTTATTAGATATAACTAATGATAGAATTTTTATTACATGGTTTAGAGCTAGGAGTGATTCTAATGTACACTTGACTTGACTTAACCAAAAAATATCTGAATATTAAATTTCAGCACAAGATAAATCCAGATCCGTAGATCCCATTTTAAAACTTGCTGCAAAATATGTGCCAGAGTAAAAGAATAAAATTAATGTTTTTGTTCACTAATTAAGTCAATGCGTATTATTTGAGATTTGAAATTAGAAATGAGTTAAAGTATAATAACTTAAAGCAAACGCACTATCAATCAAGTAATCTGTTATTGATATACAGAAGCAGAAGAGGTTATGCATTAGTTGAACACATTATTAATATTAGAAGTTTTGAAGTTATGCTTTCGAGTCAACACTTATCACCAATATATGCGTTTTGATGCGCTTTAAGATAAAAATAATAATAAGTGATGTCTTCGAGTAGTTATAACTTATAAGCATTTGAGACTCAAATTTTGAGTTAATAATGATTCAAAGACTTGAACGCGTATTGTATTGTCAATAGTGCGTAAAGAGAGCTCATTATCACTGAATAAACGCAGAGAACGACTGCCGAGAAAAGGAAACAGAACCGAGGCCTTAGTCTCATCCATGTGAAAAACAGGTGGCAAACATGGCATACATCGCACACCACACCACACACAAGCATATGTGGGAATAATTGATTCAAATATCACAACTCTAACAATTGCATAACCGTCTGTGTGATTGTGATTGTCGAGACTGGACTTAAAATAATACAATAATAATAATAACACTCATATATGCGCGCATTCACTACACTCACTACATTCACAGCATTTATTGCCGAATTAGTCTTGTTCTGAACGGATCCATCAGTTATAAGGGCTATAATTAAAGTTCCAGCCTTAACTTTAATTCGTAAAAATTCTTACTTCAAGTATGCGTCAGGTGCGGGCACTGGCTCTACCAGAACACTGATAGCACAGTAAGGGGAGAGAGAGAGAGAGAGCTCAGAAATTAGAAAACAATTCTTTATACTCTTTATACTTCTTTTCTTCAGCTATTTTTCGCACAACTGACTAACGATTGTCATTAAAACAGTTAATCGTATGAATGAAACAATACATCAAATTTTGTTCAAATGATAGGTTAGAATATGATAGCAATACATGATTTGTGAGAATACGGAATATAAGTTTGACAACTAAATGGTGATGATTATGATGAACCGCCAAACCATTTATAATAACGGAACCAAATTAGTTCTTTTGAAAATTCAGTTCATCTTTTCAGAGGTTATGAATCAAGCCTTGAATCCCAACTTACCGTTTGATGCAATTAATTTGCATTATTTTTTACTTCTTAGCCGACATTCTAACTATTGTCCAAATATTAATTTTCTGGTTTTTTCAAATTGTTTGACTGGAATAGCATTTAAAATAAACGATAACACATGAAAAGTGTGGTAAAGCAGAGAAAGTATTTCTTTAACTATAAACTGATCACTCCTACACATACTGGCATTTATTGCATTCCTTCCGGCGCTGTTTCAGTCCAATAAAGATAATGCCGCCATTCGAATGGCTTGGAATGGCTTGGAATGGATGCGCTGTTCAAGAACACAGCTCAGACCTGGCTCAGCTCTGGCAATGGCTCAGCTCTGGCAATGGCTCTGAGCTGGCAATGGCTCCAATTTGTAACTGAATACTCGAATACATTCTGGGAGACTAAGAGAATATTCTGCACATCTCTGCCATGTCTTTAGTCTTTACCACTGAGGGAGCAGTAAATCAGTGATTGGCGAAGATGTAGTATCTGTGCCAATGAGTGCCTATCTGTGCAGTGATCAAAGAGGAGCGACGACCCGACACCTGCTAATACTGCAAAACGGCTGAAATGGCTGAAACGGCTAAAACGATGTCATAAAATGTATTTGTTTCGACTCATAATCAAGGAGTGTATTCAACGGGGGTCTCAGCACAAGCACAGTCGCAATTATAGCTGAGACACTGGGAGTTACACAGAGTCACATTGTCGAAATCATAAACTTAACCCAACTCTTAAAATTACTATTTATATGGGAATGGATTGTTGCCAATAGTGAGTGAGTAGTGGGTCATAACTGCTATAATATTACTTCAACTCAACTCAACTCTCGACTGCAAACAACAATATGTACAGCAATTAAACCATTTAACAAATGCATGAGAGTATAGCTTTCGGCCACATATCAACATTTCATGTTTATATTTAAAGCAATGTTTTTAACTACAACTCTATTGCTCTTCAAAAACATTTTTTCTTTGATGAGTGGGAATCGGAAAATATGCAAAAGAATTCCTAAATCTCTTGTCATTAATTTAATTCTTTATGAACTTTAGAGCCTTTGCTTTAATTTTTTTTATTGCATTAATTCAAACAAAATTTTAGTTAATGTAAACACTTCTTATCCAATGCACTAATTCAGACAAACATTTTTTGCCAGTTTTTGTCATAACTTAATTTGATTTGAGTGACAATTTTGTTCATTAATTTGAGAATAGAGTTGATGTTAAGGGGACGGAGAGAGGAGGGGAGAGGAGGAGAGGGCAGGGGAGGAGAGGGGAGAGTATATACATTAAATGAATTGTGCTTGGTATTGTCAATAGAGTACTGACTAGTGAGTGCGAGACACCTGCAACATTAATTTCCGCTAGTCCAAATCTACAAATCAAAATTTTATGTAAACAAAACGACAGTTTCATTAACTCGTAAATGATTTACTCCTAAACTTACATTCGATTAGCTTTTGTTTGTAAGAATCAACTGTAGAATAGTTAGCAATAAATAAAAATATTATATAAATATTTAAAAGCGAAGAATACAAACATTAGTAACGATTGAATCGATTGCATTGAATATAATAATATCATTCATTATTAACAGAATTGTTTGATTTGTTTGATGAAAGTTCATTATATCGACATTAGGGACCAATGCGTGTCAATCTGTAGCTAAATAAACGACAAAAGCTCTCAATTATCGCTTTCCATATGTTTTGAATATTAATGTCGTTATTATATTGAATCCGAATAACGATTATATATCGGGTAACAGACCGGCAGGTGTTGTAGGTTTGTTGTGTCGGAGTGTTGGCAGTGCTGCTAGTGTTGGCATCTTATATAATGACTGTATTGAGGTATTAAACTTTGTAATGGAATATATGGGCCATAATTGCAGTAGTAATTAGTGTAAATTTAGCAGAACTGATGTAAATTACAAATTATTCATTGCAACCATTATAGCATCGATGCATTTAAATGCTTGAATAGCACTCCTCTTATTTCCAAGTTCTCTGAATACAGAAACAAATGCAAAAAAATGATGCCTTGGGTCTCAAAAATTGGTTGCCTCTGCTTTCGTGATGAAGAGCCGCACTCAGGCCTCACTTATAGTGCACGCAATGCACAAATAGAATAACAAAATTATAGTTACTGTCCATGACTTACAGTTTTGTTTTTGCTATAAATAACAGACTCTCTCTCATACACACAACATAACAGTACGAAAATTGTTTTCCCAAATAAATTATTCTCAATATTAAAGTAGTTTCAATGTTATGATCCAATTGAAGATCAAATAAAACCAAATTATATTTACAATTATTGTGATTAACATAAGTTTATATAATTAATTGCAATCAATTAAAATAATTTTGAATGTTTCTCAACTGCTATTATTTTGAGAATATGTATACTTATTATAGTTTGTACAAAACTAGAATTAACATTAGCTCACAAGTCAGATATGCATATATTTGTAATTTTTATAATGTTTATGATTATTCAATAAAGTCACGAATTTTAATCTATCACTAATATCTAGTACTGTATTGATATATATTTGTACTTTAGTTTGCATATATTCAATACATCAAAAGATCAAAAGTGCATATTAAAAAATACTGATATAGAATATACATTTTATCTGTTTTATTAAGTTACAAAATAATTGTATTATAACGATAAGATAGTAAAGTTATAAATTGTAGAAAAAAAAATAGAAATGAATAAATTAAGTTTATTCAAATTAAATCATAAATTTTGTAAATTATGTATTGATTCGGTGATAAATAAAAACATGAAAACATTGAAACATCATTTAGTGAATAAGTGCAGTACTTAGATGCAAACAAAATGTGAATTGAATGTGAAAACTAGAGTGTCGCTTTATTAAAATATAAATTGTTAGAGAATTGCAGTTTTAATACTGTTTTTTACAACAATTATTATGTGAGAGTCTGAAGCATAACATATAACTGATATAACTATTGGATATATTAGATGTATAACAATGAACATCAGTTCACATCTCGAATCCCTGCAATCAAATTCACATTAGAGACCTGCATATAAATGGTATGCCAAGCCATGCCATCCATCCTATTGACCCTCTTGTCCTTCTTTGCAGTCAAACAACAGAATGGAATGGCTCTGAAGCGTGTCTTTCATTCGTATCACTCGTTTCAGTCGTTTCATTCGTTTTTTGCTAAGTTTGGTATCACTTATGCCGAAAGGCGTCCATTAATTCGCTTTTGGAACGCGTGTCAAAGGCATTGCCTATACTCTCTATATATATACACACAGTATATATCTTTGAGTGGAGTCGGGCATCGCTTCCAATATAAGTAGAAATAAATATTGGTATCCATAGCAACAAATCCCTCGCAAGAGTTGGAAACTGATTGTGTGATATCTGAGGACACATTTGGGCGTATCCGAGCAAAGAGATGTAAATCCTTGCGTTATATTATACTACTCTCTAACCAGAGTTAGGTATGTGTTAGAGTGCAAGAGTGACAGAAAGCCATTCAAATCTTTTATGTCAAACAATGGCATTTCCGACGTATTAGTGCCTCTCCTCTCGTCTGACATTTCATTCTATCAATTATTCGAAATAAATATAGTTTTACATATTTATGGGCACCGAATGAGCAATACCTCCGTTAGCACTGTTAGCTAAGTTAGCAATACTAGCAATACTGCAATTATGCGATTATACAAATGCCATATAGTTAGTCAAAGTTATGGTAGGGTCGGGAGGACTCAGAGAATATGAATTCCATTTCCTTATAACTGTTTATAAAAGTAGTGAATATCTTGTTATTGATTTTCACGAATATGTTGAGTCTATTTCGGCATTATTTGTAAACTTTACACCAAATATGAGTATAATTTTGAAACAAACAAAAACATTTATGAACTCATAAAATAAATTTGATTTTTGAACTACTTTTTACTTTTGTTTTGTTGATGTTTTTGTTTTTAAAAATATTTTGATTCAATAAATATCTCGAGTATTGTATTTTAGTATATCTCAAATGTCACTGATTTGGCCAATTTTTTCTTGAGAATTGCGTTGCCGTTAGAACTGAAGAGCTTTTTGGGAAAATAACGAGAGAGTCAACGAAAGCAAAGCAAAGCAAAGCATAGTTAGAGTGGAGTGGAGTAGAGATCAATAAAATTAGTTGAAAAGCCGCTCAACAAAAGGGAAGCTCTTCTACAAAACTGTCTGTTATTAAGAGAGTAGAGAATAAGAGAGGTTTCATCGATGGAATCTCATCTTCTTTGCAACCATTTGGATCACTCCATGCCCTTACTCTCTATGCCATTCGTGGCACTGTTGTCATGACAATTCGATTCTTCTCTTGAGCTGTTCCGCGAAGCTGTTCCACACATTGCGGCAAATGGCAAAAGCCTATGCGGTGTTCATCGCAATCAAGTTTACTATAGAAGCAAATAAAGACGTGATTCGCAAATAAAAGCCTATTTTTCTGATGCTTTTTTCAAACTAATAAAGAATTGTATAAAGATTTTTGAGTTTAATATTCATATCCATTGCACACAAGAATAGGTTTTGTCGTAATTATGTATTTCTCTATTATTTCACTTAACGATGCCATCAATGCATCAGTGATTCAGTTAATACAGACAACACGCGACACAAAATACATAAAGTGTTCCAAACAAACAAAATCAACACATTTTAGGCCCAATTCTCTATTCTTCATAACAATGGAAATCTCTTATTTCATTTCTAACAAAACATTTCTTTCATTACATTTTCTTAACACAATTTTGTGGTTTCATTCAATTCAATTCAATCGCTATATTGAACAATACGATTGATTTAATCATTTGTTTGTTTATTCTAATTCTTCAGTTAGTCATTCACTCAAATCCAAGTCTTACCAATAATTGAGTCATTTTATCGATAAATTCAAAATTTGTAAAATAATGACGAAATGGAAAAAATAAATTGAGATGAAAGACAAGATTTAGATTTACAATACATTCAGTTATTTAGTCTGAGATTCGCATATATTAGATATTTAGGTAAAAGAAAGCACTTGTCGTGTCTGGTCTCGAGCAGACGTCGATGAGATGGTCGACAAACGTCGCATTGAAATCAATGTTCACTTTTACGCAATATTATCTAAAATAATTCGTTGAACTCAAAGCAGAAAATGGTTCAAAAATTGTCGAATATTAACAAAAACTGTTAGCAATTGAAAGCGACGAAACTTAATCATAAGGTTTATAACGACTCAAACGTATAAAAGTGCTCCGAATACTAATAAAACAAAGTCTCGCTTAGATAATGATGAGATCACGAGCCATATCCGCACCACTCGATTGCTGCATAAGATTCAACTTCGCTCTCAACTCCATTACCTAAACTGCACTGTTTTTAGAGCTCAAAATCTTCATTTCATATACTCTTTATAGTATTTCATTGATTTTCATGCGACAAAGATTTGAGTACTTTTGACGCAAAAACAATGCAATCATTTATTTGAGTTTATTTACGCAAAACTTTAATATGAAAATTTATCCTTGAAGTGGCTTGTTAACTTACTTTCAATCGCTCTAATAATGTGTCAGTAATGTCTACTTTGTATTTGAATTGAAATTCAAATTTATCTAAAATAGTATTCAAATTAAAACAATTAATTAATTAAAGCTAATGAATGATTGGAATGAATATTGAAGTTAATTAAAGTACTAACAAAAGCATATTTGTATGAAATTGTGATTCAGGTGCACATCAAGTCAACAATGATAATGAACGGCGTGTGTGTGCGGTGGAGAGGATGGCTGGACTTGGAAAGGCTAGACGGAGTGGCGTGTCTTGAGTACGACGAGGAGAGGGGAGCGGTAGAGGACGCCATACTTCGGGAGCAAATGGATCGATATAACTCTCGGATGCGTGAACTAGAGGAACGGCAGAGAATATTTAAAGCGGCTCAAGAAAGACAGGCCGAAGCGGAAGCAGAGGTAGGCTTTGATTATAGACTGTTTCGTATAGACTATGTCTGCAATCAATAGATTGAAAGCGAACTGAAAGTAAAGGCGAAACCGATTTGTGTTTTATTCGAACGACTTAATAGAGCGCATAATTTGATTGTAAACATAATTGAGCTAAGACTGGCGTATTGTCCATATGTGTGCAGCTGTAGAGCTCGAAACGAACGACATTTTCTAATTTGTTTTAAAAAACTTGTCAATGTCTGTACACACGCGACATAACTTAGCCATAACTTAGCAAAACCTTATCACTGCTTCCAAACACCGTTTTCCAGCTGTGCTTTCAATGCTGTCGGTGCTGTCGGTACTGTCGGTTCAAGCTTTGAGCGAGCCTTCAATGTCAGGCACTTGTACTCTATGTTCAAGTCGTTGGCTCTGAGCCATCCAGTGCTTACATAATGTGAGCTTTGATACTATGCTTATGATAGCACTTATTATACACCTGACGCGTCTTACCGGCCACTTCACCACTGCCTCTGACACCGTTTCTGTTGGGTTTTGGTGGGAAAAGATAGCAATACTTATTGAATGTAATGAATGGCAAATAAACGCAATGAATGGCAAAGAATGGCATCGAATACAGAGTAGAGTATATCTAAAATTAAATGTTTGCGACACTCTATTTGTTCTAAAGTAATTGTTATCAAGTTATTCAAAAGTTGTGTTTTTACGAGTTTCCCACTTTGTGTAAACCTCTCTTCGCTTTCCATTCAATTCGATATTCATTTCAAGTATAAAGAAATATTGAAATAGAAATTAATTTCAAAGCAAAGGCATAGCTCTAACGACACGCACACATCACTTGGTGTGGATTCAAATTTTCCCACATTTCTCAAATATAAAAATAAAACTTTTTTTTTCATGTTTTACCATATTTTGTGTGTTTGAGTACAATTTCTGAGTTAATAGCATTAAATAGTATTGAACACTAAATACGTTTAAATTCTGTATATAAGAGCTAATTATAATAGATTTTTCTATTCTTTCCAAAAGTAATACTATTTGAGAGACCGATAACTCAATAAATGGTATAAATAGAAAGAATATGTTATTCCGTTCACATCCCACGCACCGGTGATTTTCTCTAAAAAAGTTGGGATTTATCAAAAAAAAATTCAAAATCCCTTTCCTTTGCCTCTGTTTCCCGTATTCGCATTTTCAGTATTTTTTCATTTGACTTATACTACAGTTCTATTAGTAATACGCGTCGAAGTGGATGAGGAGAGGCAGAGGCCGAGAGGAGAGGGAATGAGAGGAGGATTTCATTGAAATATTGAGCCAAATGAGCGATTTGGTGAAAACCAAGTGCTGTAGTGCTGGCAGACTATGGGCTGCAGTGGGTCTGGAATAGTGATGATATAAATAGAGAAACAGAGTGTCGAAGTAGTAATTATTGTGAAGTTCGGGGCCGGAGCGGTGTGTTTGGGGCGCACTGGCACTAAATCTGCATTTTTGCATTTAGTGGCACACGACCTCTGTTGGTCGTCCACTGCCGGTGCTGTCGAGTGACACGCGACCAGACAACTGGGTTTTGTTGTTAGAGATCATCATTTCAATGCTTATTACTGTTAGCGAGCATATAATTACGGGTTTTATGTAACTCAGTTAACTCGACAACAGTATCTAATTGTAGGATAAAATTGTTGAAATTGTTACTCAAATACTGTTAACAATCAAAAAACTAAAAGCGTTTTAATGTGCGATTGATAATCAAAAGCTTAAAATATTTTCAACAACTAATCCAATCGCAACATAATTTTTTACAACCATTAATGGAAAATAAATCTTAAATCTAAAGTCGGCTTATAATCAAATTCAGTGATTGCTTGAGTCGGCACATCATAACTCGCAAAATGTTTGCTTTCACTCTATTATGTCGTTTGTTCTGAAAATCTATGAATTGAAAACATATTTAAATTAGAAATTGCATTAAAAACATTGACAATAATTGACTAAAATATAGATTTTATTGTACTTCTAGTTACGAAAGAAACACCACTCAGAGTTGAGTCCAGAGAGAGCCGGTTCTGCCAGTAATTGACAATTAATTAAAAATATGTCATTTGTTATATAACTTATGGTTCGATGAAACTCATAATCAGATCGTCTTTTGTGGACAGAAATGCGTTCGAAGAATAACCGGTGCTTACGATAGACAGACCCGTGACCTGAGACGGCATTAAGGCATTACAGCATTACTCCCGATGTGACGGAACACTGAATCGCAATATTTATTTTTGAAACACAAAATATTCGTATTTCAAGAGATGTGTGTTATATCTGAACTGTATTATAGCGACAATTCATTATCTCATTGATTGTAAAACATTATGTGATATCTCTAAACATTTTTTGATTTATGTTTCAAACAACTCAATGCTCTTCAAAGACAAACTCCATTTGTATATTCTCTGGACTCTCTGGACATAAACCCAATCTTCATTGACATGATCTCAATGACTCAATGAGTTCCTATTTAAACAAAAATCTCTCTTTTTTAGCTACCATTCTATTCTTCCGCTTTCTTTTTAGCTCTTCTCAGCCATTCTTTTCCAGTTTTTCTTTTTTATATTTCTTATAATACTTAATATAACTTTAAAAATGTAAATTAAAATATTGTAAAAATATATAAAATATATAATAAAAAGTAAATTTAGTTGAATTATGTAATGAATAAAAAGAAAATTGTGTTTATAATTAAATCAATAATAAGATTGTCTTACATCATGTCTTATTCAATGCATCGCAAGATATATATATTTGCATTCATTTAAATACTCTATAGTCGATGATGTGGTTGTGGATCAGGAATCCGGATTCAATTTGTAAATGAGTTAACAAATAAGAAATATTCAAAGTATTCATTAATTCACATACTTTTTACTCGTCTTTTTAGTTCCAAAGTAGACTCTAATAGTAATACTCAAATAAATGAGTGCATTAGAGATAATATATTGCTTTTACATAAATATCTTTTGTTGTTAATTATTTTTAAGAATTTAAATTAACAAAATACTGAAAATAATTAGACATGGTTAAATTGCATAATTGAAATCTTTTTATATGACTATTGGTGTAAAATTTAATTGACTTCAACTTTAAATAATAAGTTAGCGTTAGTTTTTGCTTAGTATTGAATATTGAATTAGAAATGACTGTTTGTGCTCACAAATCTCAGCTGGCATTCAAGTCTAGATCTATTGTAAACTGGAGGCTGGTTTGGCCACTACATAGTTTGCACCCTATATGCAAATTAGGATTATGGGCTCATCCTATTGTGCAAAGCCTTTCAACTTATTGACGAACAGTTTCTATTTAGTCCATCCAAACAGCATGACGTAAATGCAGGTGAACTCCACTCTACACAACACCACTGCATCTGAACTGAATAAAAATCCAATAATCGACACAAAAGTATTGCAAATTTTTTTCTGAAGAGGGGATCTCATGAAAAATGACCAGAAATTGTCATCTCTGAGCCAATTGTGATTTGCAGACCTGGATCTCAATCGCTTTAAGCATGAAATAGATGCAGATGTGAGACACGTTTGCACAAGAATTTCAGTACAAAAAAAGGATTTCTAGACTTTGAATCGTTAAAAAGTAAATGTGAGAGAAGAGGACTGGTAGGCAAGAGAAACGGTAGGCACAACTTTTTGTTCGTTTATATTCAAACTCAAATGAGGCAAATAATAGTTGTTTTCCTATAAATAGCTTAATATCGACTAAACGTAAGAAAAAGTAATTCAATAGTTATTTCTGATTTACGCTATATTTGATTCGATTGAAATTTATGCGAATTTGAATTCGTATGCGTTTTGTATTAGAAGAATAGAGTGCATAGGGTTAAGGGTTTAGGTAATAGTTTGCACTCATTGAGTCGTACCGATTAAGACTCAATAGAATCTAGTATAGACACGTGTGCCGGCGCTCACCCGCTCCGAATTGCCCATGCTTACTTCATCTCATTTAATTGCAAATTCAAATCAACTATTTTATTAGTTTTAAATTATTCAAATATTTTAATTATTATGCAAATCAAACAAAGCTTAATTATAAAAAAGAATCTTGACGCATTGTTTTGGACATCATTTAACAAATACACATAACTATATTTTGTATTTAAATATCAATTTGGAAATATATATAAATAAGTAATTAATTTAATTGTTCAATTCACAATATTTAAAATAAATTAATTAAAAAAAATATTTTTTGAAAACATACATTGCAGCGTTTTAAACAGAAATATTGTTTAACTTCATCATAATTGATTTTAAAATAAAATATTTCTTGCAAATATAACAGATTTTTCAAATAATTAACTACAAATTTTACATATTGTGATTTATATGTTTTAATTAATTTAAAAAATATATTAATAATATATTTTGTTCTTGTATAAATTTAATTCTTAGTCAATAAAACTTTTTAGTTTTCGTTTTTCTATTTTAGTAAATGTTTGAAACATAAGTAGTTTGTAAGTCAACCAAAAGTCAATTTAAGCTTTAATTTTACACTCGTTTAACTCCTAAATGAATTCAACGATATAAATAAAAACATTTAACTGCTTTTTACTTCAAATGTTCATTATTTCTAAATAAATACTCTAACTACTGTACTTACTTTTGCTGGGTTAAATATATATTTAAAGATTTTACATCTTCTCCTCGCAGCAAAATTTAAAATAATATATAATAAATGTTTTACTAGTGTTAGCATAATATTTATAATTTATAATATTTTGACATAATTAAATTTTAAAAACTTATTTATATTTTATTTTTATATGTCATGTTCAAAACTGTATTTTTAAGCACAAAGTTAGCAAACAATACATAAGATATAGAGTATTCTCAAGACATTTGTCGTTAAATAAACTAATACTATAGATACAAGAGTTGTATATTTTAAAAGCTATCGAATGCATTGAATTTTAGTTTATTTTATTCGCATTCCGTTCAGTTGAGGTGCAGTAAAAGTTATTTCGAGTAAATAAATATAACTTTGAGTCATATCTTTGGATCTCTTAAATATGGTTTGGAAGTAATGGTTAACTTTTTCTTAACTATTCAAAGCTTTGAATATCAAGATTAGAGAGTTCTTCCAAATGGTTAGAGCTATTGATTTGTTGGTCCCGACTATGGCAACAATTAGCGCCCCTGAATATTCACGCCAAACTGGTCCGCACGTGCATTTAAAGACCTCCTGCAGTGCTTTTTCAAATAAAAAGCTATGGCTTTCTCCTCTTCCCCATTCAATGCCATACAAGAAACTCATCCGTAAAGGCATTATCGCCTCTGTATTCGTCTTAACCATTGAGCCGACTATTTGGCTCTATTTTCAAAATATAATTCAATTATTAAACAAAACATAATGAATATAATGAATGTATATATAGCTTAAACTTTATATTTATATATATAAATACAGTATATTCACTATTGGTAGTGAAAGTGAATTGAAATGCAAGGGATTTATGAAATCAAAATATATTAGTTTAGACTGAACTGAAGCTTTGTTTGAGAAACTCCTTCATTATATTCTCCCTAAAGGCATCACAATTAGAACGTCAATATTACATCACATCTCCGCCCTATCAACAAGTTTTAAGCTTTTCAGTCAATTCAGACACATCTGCAGTACTAAAAAGTTAGTAATAAGTATGAAAAGTATGGCTGGATTTCGAGTTTGTGATTGTGTTGAATATGCATTAGTGGTGATCATTGGCTTCTTCTCGGACCACTGGCTCACTATATAAAGTGAGTTCGACATATGTGACACTCAGTGCTTAGTTAGCCTGAGTTAGGCAATAGGCAATAGCAGGTGGAGTACAATATTGGCACAACTATTGCATTATTGCTACCACTCTCTCCCTCACAGTCAATACATGCAAAGTATGTGACTCTGTTTGCTTAGCCAACTATTTAAAGTCAAATCGTTTGCTTTATCGCCACATCATTGCCATGTTGTGAGACATTAGTTTTTATTATTGTTCGGCATTGTTAGCAACTCTAAAGATTTACACTATTAGAAAATCTTGAGTTTCAAGTGTTGCAAAACATAGACAGGAAATGGAAATAAGAGTTATTATTATATTCAATACAATTACTATAGCTATACAGCTATACAGCCATACAGTGATTCAGTATAGAATGAGTTCTTTACAGAAGAACTTTAAGTAAAACACAATAAGTTTGTAAAAACATGAAAAATAATAATATATTGGAACCGAAGCATATGTGGGAAAATATTTGAACCAATTTTCGGACGCAATATAACAAAAATGTTGAAATGGTGTGACGGGATTACCATTATTTATGCAGTCAAATAGGCATTGGCTTAACAGATCAATACGAGAGTCCAAACAAGTAAACAAAATATGAATAATAATATGATTGAGGATTTCGAGGATTAGCCAAACATTTGCTTCTGCTTCTGCTGCTGATGCTTGGCTTTAAATTGGGAACCTCTGTCCTCTCCTGCCATCCCCTGCTCTCCCGCCTCACTCTTTAATATACACTGAACTGAAATGAATGTTCGGAATCGGAAATATCAGTCTCTCGATCACGATATGAGCTTTGATTGTATTTTCGCGTGTATTCCATATTTGTGCTCTCTATTACTCCGACAAATCTATTCACTATTTACCCGATCAGATCCATCAGAGCACCAGAAGAGCTAATTTATGGTCATCTATACTATGAATATGCTATATTCTCTCTCTACTCTCACTCGATATGAGTGCCCATATAGTATAGTATGACTTACTCTCCATTATAATACGTTATGCGTCCATAAAAGTAGTCTTCCGTTCGCCCAAACGGTTAGAATAGCTTTGATGGCTAGAGATGTGAATAACAAAAGTTTTGGTCCATTACTTCGATAAGCATCCATAAGAATACAACTAAAATATCAATTCGAGCGCCAGTACTAACTGTAAGACTTATCAAGTTTTCGATGAATGAAGAGGTAAACTGCAGTCCATTGTAGTAGACGTTGAAACGACGACCGTTTTAGCACCGGCTCTACTCATGCATATACCAATGGGTTGTGTGTTTATGTGATGGCTATTTGGCCAAAAATTTCTTCATTCCCACCCAAAGAAGTCATATCCATCAATACCTCCCGTAGTTAACCCCTGGCGTTGAAAGTGCATGAAGTGGTAAACGAAACGCCCAAACACACCAACAGCTGCTTTCATCTCTTGACATCGGGGGTCAAAGAGCACAATAGGGTTAAAATATCGATTGCTTTCAATTGATTCAATGAAAAAATAGCTATAGCCTTACGAACTATTGTTAATTCTCACCAATCACTTCAAATAAGTCATTATAAGTAAAGTCTGATTCTCTGATTGAAAAATATATACATTTTAGGAAATTTAGTCTAAAAGTCATGAATGCATTGAAATGATCGCTTGGTTTGCAGCGAAGCAAAGCATAAAAACAAGTTAAAAGTTAAACAATTTTTTGATCAGTTTTGGAGTTTTGGTCAATGTTTTTGAGATGTGATCACCGGTTGAGAGGTATTGAGCTAATAGTCAACAACTACCGGATGACTGTTAACAAGATTTTGCACTGGAATTCGGTGCCGCTTAACAGATGAAGGCTTTCAGTGCATTCGTATGCCGTATCAAATTGTCTTGTTTTGCACAGTTAGGCACATCTCAGACCAAACCAGACCAGACCTGACTCAGTTGTTCAGTTCAGAGCAATTCAGATCAATTCAGATTCAGATCTAAGCAAATGATCGCGAATTAGAACAGTTCAGACAAGTGCTCTTCGGGCGCATCAGTCAAGTTCTTAACACAACTGGAAAAGCCGTTCAAATTATGCCAATAAATCCGATTAAAAGACAAACCTTTTGAGCAATAAGGGAATGGAAGAATGGGAATGGCAGAGCTCTCAAAGTTCAATGAATAGACTGAGCGCTATGAGGAGAGGGCATAGGACTGCACCACTGCAAACGTGATTGTTCCGGATTAAAAATATAAGTTCACAAAAAACTCGTCCCCTTTTAAACGAACTAACACTAAATGCATGGCTCGAAGGGAATGGAAAGGCACTGGAGAGCGCATCAGTTCAAACAAACGACATTCATATTGCTCTGAAAATCTGCTCAATTCTCAACCCGATGTCCATTATCTCTGTTTCTCAGCGATTGTCGACTACACCGGTCTATGCCTGCTATGCCTTCTATGCCTGCCTTGTATGCCATCAACTGAACTGTACAGTATATACCGTATAATACATTTACTCTCTCACTCTCTCTATATGCGTATATACAGTATAACTCAGTCTATGTATAACTTTTCACTGAAAGCCCGAATTTATCTTCAGATTATCATACTCATAATCATAATACAAATCTCAGATTTATTTTACACGCTTTGAAGCGATGCAGAGCTGATGCGCTAAAAAACATTTAAAAGATAGTAAAGGACTAACAGGACTATCCCTAATGTGCTATTATGTCGTTAGAACCGTATAGCTCTCAAGAATTAGTAATTTTCAGTAAACAACTAAACAGTAGTAATAGTAATGGTGTTGAGACATATTGAAGTGAAGACATCGAAATAATAAATGTAAAGGAGTTTTGCGCAATAATCACATATCCGGCAGCTGTCTGTCTGTCTGTCTGTCTGTTTGTATGTCATTTCAATGCTTTATTAAAACATTTTCAGTTTAATAGTCTTTTCAAGTCGTAATCGGTGTTGAGTTGACCTAAACCTTCGACCAAACAATCATTAGGAGTGAGAGTCCATAAGGGGTCCCGTTTTCAAGTGTCGCATATCTTAACTGCTTATATAATATGACTCATATGAAAGCACATAATAAAAGTAAAAGCTTTTCAAATACAATGAGATTTGTTTTGCAAAAATTCATAAAAACATATTTTCCACTACTTGTGCTCTACAAACAAATATAAGACTAACTCACCGACACATCCAACATAAGTGCGAAAGTACTTGACCCACAACTAGGAGTTGGCGGATAAGAAAGTGACGGATCTGTCAAAGTCGGGCCTATTATTCAATACTAACGAAAGTGAGTGACGAAAGGAAAGGCTATTCTTTACGGCATTATAATAGTTGTTACCAATTCAGCAACGATTGTAAGCACTGGAACTTATTGAAGATTACTCTCAAAACTACTTTATAATATGTGCTTATTATATATTAGAGTCCATACAATTGAAAGCTTGAATACTTTCTAAGAATTTGATGAAAAACTGTTTCAATTCAATGCATTTTAAATCATTTTATATCATTTCCAAAATGTTTTTGAATTTATAAATTGTTTTGATTTCTATCAAATTTTTACTAAAATATTAGAATTAATCTAAAATTGACAAAATTTTATTACAGTTTCTGAAATTTGAGAGTAATGTTAAATTTTCCTACAGTATTGAGTAAAATTTTATGGCAGGATAGCTTGTATATTTTTAATGATTAAATAAAATTTTATATCAATATTCAACTTGAAATAAATAAAACTTTTTCTTTTTAAACTTGTGTTTATATCAAATATTTTAAAACAAAGAATAAATTCAGTGACTTTAAGTTTTAAATAAATTTATTATAATTCACTAAAATATAATGATCAAGTATAGATTGTAAAAGTTTTTATATCAAAATTTTATATACTTTTGTAATTTTTACTTTTAAAACTAAAAATAAGTGCAATTTTTATTTTATCTAGAATTAAAGTTTAAAAATAAAATGTACAAGCTGAACAATTTATAAGTTTGTTTTAATATTAAAATCAAACATTACTTTTAAATTTCAGAAACTGTACGTTAAAGTTATTTTATTCTCATATTTTACTAAAAGTTTAGCATTTTTAACTAAAAAGACCATGTCAGTAGTTTCTCAAATATCAAAATAATTTAAAACCATTATAACCATAAACATACCGTATTGTCTGATAGTAAAATGTGCAAAAAGTATTTTTCTAACTGCAATATTTTAAAAGCTATGCATGTTAAAAAATACGATAATTTTTTACAGTTATTAAAAACATATACATACGTTTACAATATTTATTTTATTAAAATGTTGATCTAATTGCTAATATATTTAAGTATATTTACCTCTTAAATAGCTTTTACTTTCCATTTTATAATATTTTTGTTTTTTGCCCCAAAAAACTGCAGAGTTTCTCTTTACTATCTTAAAGAACACTATTAGAGCTATTAAAACAAGTTTTATAACTTGCAGTTTTTTGGGGCAATAATATTGAATTCATGTTTATAGTTTTTAAACATTATTTCGCGTTATAAGTTATTTGTTTATAAAAACATTTTACGGCTAAATTAACAAAGTTTATGTAACATTTTAATTAAATAAATAAAAAATTTCAATTATTTCTTATCGTTATCCTGTAATTCAATATTGAAATATTAATATAAGAATATAAAACATGCTAGTGCATTAATCGCTACAGTTAAAATAATAATATTTTTATGATATGCCATTATAAACATAATATATCTTAATAAAAAAAAATAAAAACTAAATACTTAAACATCAGTGTCAAATCCTGACAACCTCTTTGGCATATGACAAAATATTTTAAAACAATTTAAATAAAATAAAAATAATAATTTACAGCAATCATTGCATTTAAAATAGAAAGAATTAATTGTCTGGTTTATTAAAAATTAAGAAATTAGAATCTTTAAATTTTCAACAACAAAATTACTAGAGTATATCTTACTCTATTGTAATGCTGTATTTATTTGTTTAATTTAATTTAAAAATTTAGTCTTGATTTTGAAAAATTAGCATAAATTAAAAAAATGCAATTATAATTAATAAGGAAATGCTTGTTTTCATAACTGTTTAAAATATATAATACTAAAACAATGTATAACTAGTTTGACTAGTATAACTAATATTAATTGCTTTAATTGTGTTAAATAATTAGCAGATAGCGGTATAATATCTTATTAAATTTGTCGCCATAAAATCTGACATTTTTAAAAAACATTATTGGTTAGCAGTTTAGAAAATATGTAGGTTTTAAATCAGAGATTGAGAAGGGGGAGGGTCAGCCAAAAATTCCCCTGATTTTGAAAATTGGCATTTATCCACCCCCACCCCTACCCCCTAGCAATTGGTCCGAGCAAAGGTACTTCCCCTCCATTTATTACCAAATTTTTGGCGGCCGGCAAAATTTTTGGGTTTTTTTTACAAAATGTTAAATAATTATTAATTAGTTTTATTAAATTTATTTAATAGAAGTAAATGTCTAAAATTTAAATTAATATAGTATAAAAACTGTTTTAAACTTTTAAATTATTAATAGATTATTACAATATATAACGTTTTGTTATTTTTAATAATAATATTTTAATTAAAATATTATTTTCAATTAATTAAATTTAAAATAAACATTACCAGTATTTACTGCTATAGAATTTAATGTTTTGCAATAAAACAAACATTTACTTGGTTTAGCCACATAAAAGTTAGTTTTAAAGCAATAATTTACTCATACACAATTTAGAAAAAGTATGTTAATTAAAATTTATTCTTTGCATTCATTATTCTTTAAGTGCTAGAAATAACAAAAAAAATACAGAATTTGATAACATTATTAATAAAGTGATATATATAATTCAGAATTATAACTATACAATAAATGTTATATTTTGAAAGTAAAATGAAAGTTTCAGTTTTTCATTGCAACTTTCAGTGAAACTGTCACTGGATTTTAAATTTCGTGAAATTTAACATTGCTAGAAAAATTCCTTCCCTGTTCCCCCCCCCCCCTGGATCGGTCGATCTTCTCAATCTCTGTTTTAAATATATAGAAAATGTGGCAGAATATAGTACAGTACTTATAGACTTACTGTTCCTGTTATTCAATTTTTTTTAATTGCTACAAAAATGTTCTGTGTATTTTTTTTAAATAATTAATTAAAATTTTATATTGATATTTAACTTTGAATCTTAAATAAAACTATAATTTTTTAAAACTTTAGTTTATATAAAATATTTTGAATAACCAGTAAGAGTAAAAGTTTAAAATTATGAAGTTTAATTTATCAAAGTGTAAAATTAAAACTTTTAAGCACTTGCACAATTTTTAAAAATAAAAAATTTAAATTTAAATTTAAATATAATCGTCATTTTATTCTTACAAGTTAATAAAAGTTAAAAATTTGAATTTAAAAAATAAAATATATAGCTTAATCTATTTATAATATGTAATATTATAAAGTATTATGTTTGATTTCAAATAATAGGAACAGTACTCGTAATCAATACTTAACGTGAACAAATTATATGAAAATAAACAAATTAAAAACCTAAAAGATAAAATTTAGAAAATTATTATTTCTAAATTTGAAAAAACTACAAAAACACTTAAATTCCTAATATAATTATAACATAACTTATATAATAAATCATAAGTTTTCAAATAAATCAAATATTTGATACGAAATGTAATAATTTTCAAACCATAAATAATTAAAATAAATAAATAATTAAAAACGAATTTATTTATAAATTGTTTAAAATTCAAAGCATTTATTGAATAAAATCTTTTATTAATTCAAACAAATGATAGAAATAATTAAATTGTATTTAAAATTTATTCAAAGTGTAAATTGATATAATCTCATAGTTTTGCGTAATATCTCATTAAATGTCAACTAAGCGCCAGATTTCGAAAACATTTGAGTCGAACCACTTTGAACCCAAGATAGGCCGGTGACGGACGGGTGTGTCGGGTCAGCCAATTGGAGTTCTTTAATCACATTAACGCCTGACAACAGCTTTTTCATCAATTCCTGATGAATGTCGTCATGAAAAGCACCAAAAGTTATTGCATTCGAGTCGTTTGTATTGCATTCATTCACCTTCTGATTGGTTTCGCGTATTGTTTGACTCACTTTCGACTCAAACGCTTCGAAATCTTCTTTATATAAATCAATTGCTTCGGTGTTTGAAACGATTGAATCGATTTGCAAATAATCGGTTAAATCGAATGAATGAAACACTTGTTTCGCGTAATCAATGATTTGCCAAATCCTATTCGTTCCGGTCTTCCAATCACTGAATCCCAAACTTGTGTTCAATTCACCACTAATTGGACAAATCAATGGATGAAATGGAATCGATTCCAACAATATTTTCTGTCAATTATTTATAAATATTTTGTTTTTAAGAAAGGATTTTAAAACAATTTATGAAAACCAGTGGAAAGAGCGATGAACGGCATTAAGGGATGTGCTGTCGGTTCACAATTGCATTGTTTATAGAATTTCACTAATCTTTAGTCTTTATAGCAATCAAATAACTAACCTTGTTCAATTATTCATTTATCCTAAACCTATTTTCTAACCAAAATATAACAAAGTGAGGGAAGAGGGGGAAGGGAGGAAAGGGAGGGCAAGGAACATCTACGGGTGCATCGACTCAGTGCCTGACTGGTCCAAAACGAACCGGTATTTCGCATTGAGGATATGTGGAACCGATGATCACTTTGAACCGCAATATAATTCCTCGATATAAGCCTTTTTGGACAAACATTACTCCAAACCATACTTTCGGTTCAATCGAATCAAATAAATATTTAATTTAATAATTAATTTCGACTTAATTTGAATGAGTCTTAAGTGCAAACTCACGAAAAGGCGATGAATCGGATATAACGACATATGTGTGCGAAATGTTTTGATTCCGATATAAAACACTAAACATTTGAAAAACAATTAATGATTAACCGATTGATTGAAATGACTTAAGTCTTACAATTCTCTCATCAGTTGATATTCAATGAAAACATTTGAAAAGTTATCCAAAAATTGGTTTTCGTTTTGATGTTGTCTTCGGTTATTGTTTTCATTTAAACCATTTGTTGACATTTTGTCCGTTTCTCGAATAAACACAAAATAAAATAATTTAAAAACAATTAGTAAATAGTAATCAAAATAATATTTAATAAAATAAATTAAATTAAAACTATTTTTATTTATTTAATACAAATGTTTGTTTATTTACACAGTTTTGACATCTGATATGTAAAAACAAATTACGTTCAAAATTAACAAAATTTAAACAAGATATTTTCTTTAAAATATAAATGAATTAAAAGTAAACCTATTAAAATATTTTAATTTGTACATTTTATCTATTTAATCATTTTTTATTTTTTAAATTAATTTTTAGTTAAAAATAATTACAATTTATTATAAACAGTAATTTAGTCGTAATTTATTATCTATTTGATATATTACTAATATTGAGTAAAACGTTTACAAATAATTAAAAAAATTAATTGTTTTTGAAATAAAAAAAATGTCTAAATCAGTGGTAATTCAATTGAAAAGACAATACATTTAATTGCAATAAATAATCAGTAAATGAATGCAAATGTCTTCGCAATCATCAACCGAACGACTCGAGTGCGCCGTATGTTTGGACGAGTGTCTGAATGCGGTCCGTCTCGACTGCAACCATATCTTCTGCTATCTGTGTGTTAAAGGATCGGCCCTTCAGTCGAACAATAGGTGTCCGGTCTGTCGACAGCCGATTGCGAACAACTATTTTGAAAACCCGACTCTAATCGAGTCACTCGAGTGGAAGGAAGTGCCGGAACTGTTGAGCGGACACATTGGGTGGCAATACGAGGGCCGGAACGGGTGGTGGCTCTACGACTCCCGAACCACGAGAGATATCCAGAAAGCGTTCGACGCAAATGAGTCGACTCTTGAGGTACTGATCGCTGGTTTCGTATATGTCATCGATTTTGACCGAATGGTTCAGTTCCGACGCAATCAACCGAATCGTATTCGAAAGATAAGGCGACAATCGGTGGATCCGTTGAGTACTAAAGGAGTGGCCGGTCTTCGGACTAACTTCTGTGATGTCTCTCCAGAGACCAGTGATTCTTCACTTCCAATCAGTAAGAATTGAATTGATATTCAAAGACTCAAAGACTCGCCTTTGAAGTGACTATTCAATGCTTTCGACTTTAATTTGGTTTTAATTTTGCAAAAATTGACCCAAAATACAGATACGAAAAAATTATTTAATTTAAGAATTGCCAAGCTACAAAGTAATACATAAAAACTTGCATGGTGTTTGGCCCGTGAGATAGGGCACGGGTTTATATTAAAAAACTTAGGAGGTGCAGGTTTTTATATGGGCATCAGAGATGTTTGGTTTAAAAATAAAAACTATTTATAAAGTAATTACAAACTGAAGTTAATCTCCGCTCAACCTAACCCAACCCAACCTAACCTAACCCAACTTAACCTAACCCAATTAAAACCCAATTGAAACCCAATTTAATTAAAATAAACTATACCAAGCTACTATACAAAACTATAATGAGCTACGGCTCGAATTAATATTACAATTTTACGCAATAAAGAATATCTGTTAATTGTAGCCGTTATGGGGTGTTAAGGGGGGTTTCTGGTTATAATGTTAATATAATGCTGGGATCGAGGCAAAAATCTCCTGATTTTGAAAATTTGCATTTATCCCCTCTAGAATTTAGTCCGCGAAAAGGCACACCCCCTAAGATTTTTGGGGTTTTAGGCCCAAATTGGGAACAACTTAGAAATTTTTATATAAATAAATAGTAAAAATGTTTGCTATCTGGCTTAATTATACTTAACATGCCAATTTATTGCAAAAACTGCAATTTTATTTGAGTTTACATTAACGTTACAACCGGAACCCCCCTTCCCAACATACTGTAGATATTCCTTACTTCGTTCAATTGTTTTAAATCAGCAAAAGGGGTCCGGCCTATCTCAGGCCTAAACTTGAAACATTAATTGTGTTTTGAGCTTGCACATATTGACAATACGCTGTACTATCCATATAACTTGTTAAGAATTTAAGGAAATAGGGCAAAATGATTTTTAAGCTTAAATAACAATAAAATTCAGTAAGTCTTGAACACTAAAAGTTCAAAAGCATTGATTAGTTTTTTGCTGTACTTTAAACATGCAAAAATAAGTACAATTCATTAAAAGTTCAAGTGTTTTGTTTTTCTTAATAAACAGTAAAAATCTAATTAAAATTTTAAACTCTTATTAATTAAAACACTAAAAATAATAAATGAAAAAAGTGGTTAATAAAATATTTTATATTTATGTAACGAAATATGCGAATCAACATTTACTCTGAAATGTGTCTGACTCATTTAAACAATACGAATGAAATTTTTAATACCCTAAAACAGTGAGAGGCAATTAGTAAAGTTCAAAAGTGTTAGTTAGCTCTTTTACTGTTTATTAAACATACAAAAATATGTTATCTGAATAGGCCTGAGATGTCTGCAAATATATTGTTTTGTATTTCTTAATAAATAGTAAAAAAAGATAACTAACACTTTTAAACTCTTAATAATTGCCTTTCACTGCCTTAAAATGTTTTTGCCTGATATGATACCGTTTTAAACAATAATAAATTTTCATAACACATGAGCAAGAAAAGTATCCTAATTGTAAGTTAATCTTCTTTGTAATTGCAATCAAATTTTTAAGTGTTTTTATACAACAATAAGTTTCAATAAACTAAAGCATCAACTAAAGTTATAAAATGGTCAACACTCAAATTTAGACTAGCAAAAACATTGCAATTTAAAATCGATTATAAAATTAATTTTTAAAAAATAATAATGCTAGATTACTTTTGAAAAATTTAACCAAACGCACATTCATCAGCGTTTTATTACAAAGGAGCTTGGCCACATACAGTTATCCATATTCAGAAAGGGACACGAATTTTGCAATTTAAACAAACTTATAAATAGTTTCGCTTGTACATTTTATTTTTAAAATTTTGTTCTAGATAAAATAATAATTAATAATTATAATCATGTTTAAACTTTTTAAATTACTAAAGTTTTTTATTTTAAATTTTTATAATCCATATTAAACTAGAGTTATAAATAAATATTAATAACTTAATTTAAAACTTAGAGTCATTTAATTTATTTAGTATTTTAAACTTAAAGTCAAAATAATTTATATATAAATTCAAGTTTAAAAATAAAATATTTTCACTTATTTTAAGTTGAATAGCAAAACAAAATATTAATTAATCATTAAAAATATACAAGTTATCCTTTCATAAAATTTTGATAATAGCAAAATTCGTGTCCTTTTTTGAATGTGGATAACTGTATGTAGAGATTGACCATTACGTTGGTCGTGGCAAAGACCAATAATTAGGCGAATATGAAACTACATTATTGTTAATGATTAGTAAACAGCGCGTTAGCTGTCTGGCAAAAGATTAAGTCAAACATATAAAAATTATACACAAATTAGTAAAAACAAATTAATATAATATTTAATTACATCAATCAAACGCCAACTCTATTCCCTTATTCCCCGTTTCCCTCTCTGTCTCAGTCTCTTCCTCGAGTTATCCCTCATTCAAATTATGTTTATCTGAAGTTTAATTAATTTTTGCATATTTTGGCTTCTTTTATATTGTCTATTATCTGCATTTTTGTTGAAAATTTGATCTTCATTAAATCGCTAATTGATTCACTGTTTGATAGTTTAGTTTAATTTATTATAATATTCACGCTTTTAAGAAACTTAATTACTGTTTTAGGAAAAATTTAAACAATTAAAGACAGTATATTGGTTTTAGTTAGGGATATTTGTAATGTTTGTACATAGCAACATCAGATTTCTTAAGTAAAATGCCAAAATTACTATGATATTTTAATTTCTTTTGTCTGCAAATTATGTTTTAAACTCTGGTCTTTAAGTTTCTGTACAAACTTTGAACGGCTCGCGCGCGCCTATCGCTAAGATCTGATATTTACATTTTTGTTAGATTTGTTAACTGACCATTTGTGATAATAATTTGTACTCAGAATCGATAATTAGTTTTGAATTTTGATATAAAAATAATAAAACAATAGGTTAATGCAGAAAATATTTTGCAATTTTATACTGAATTTTCAAAAAAATTATTCTTAAGAATTTTATCTCAATGGAATACGCAAACCAAAGTTACATAATTTTGTTTATAAATGTCCAGCACTATATTAAGTTTAATTTAAACTGAAAAAATATTATTAAATTTTATTTAATTAATTTAAAAATGATTAAACTTGAGTCATAAGCAAAAAATACAAATGAGAGTAAAAATTCTAACCGAAAAAGAAGATAAAACAAAATTTATCCACACAAATTGTAATTATTTATTAAGAAATATAATATTTTTAAAAATAATTAACTTTGGCATGATGTATAATCGATAAACTAATATATAAATAAGAAAAATTGATTGGCCAGAAACTTAAAGACCAGAGTATAGTTACAGTATTTTAAATAGTTTCACAATCAATGCAATTAAAGCTCTGCCACTCATCAAAACTAAAACCACATTTTTTGTCAATATTAATTTTAAAGCTCAAAAGCCCATAATGTGACTAATTGAGGCTAAAACCAATATATTAATATGTAGTGAGTCTTGAATTGCTTTGAATGTTTCAAAAACAATAATCACGATTCTGAAAGCCGTCGACGATAAACCCGGACTTATGGTCAGTTGCATATATGTTGTAACAGTCGTTATTATTATTATTTTTTCGTTTAGATAATTCGAAAAGAAACTTCTATCAAGAACATATCAAGAATATTATTATCTCTTTAGTTTAGAGTAACTAAAACAATTTATTTTAATTATTTATCAATTTGCGCTTGCATATTTTAAAATTCAATCTTAAAATGAGTTAATTGTCGTATTTTTACGATTAATCGATTACTAAAATATAATTATTTTTAAAATTAGATTCCAATGAAGACCAGAGTTCGGAAGAGAATGTCCAACAAAATGAAGAACAAAGTCAGACGAATGGTACGGATGAACCGGATATTGAATCGAACGCAACAGATGAAGACCAAGAGGTGTCGGTCGATCAGAACAGAGGTATTTCCCAATTACCTCATTTGTTGACTACAAGTCTTACGCTTACTCATAACGAGACATATCTTTAATTGAATTATTAATTAGTCTATAGTTTAAAAAAAGTTTAATTATTTAATCGTTTTTTATACACAAATATATATTTATTTCGAAAAATTCAATAATAATAACATTCACTGAATTATATACACATATTATTAATATAAATGGCTTAACATTTATACTTTGTTTTGTAAAATCGTTTTGCGTTTTAATAAATAAAACCTGATTTTCAATAATATTAAATATTTTTATGAAACAACAAAATCAAATATAATCTAAAATAAATAATCAATCGCTAAGAGTATTGGAAGGCCTAATAGTTTTCATGATAGGGTCGTAGTTGACTAACCTCCGGCCCACCAGATATTTGTCGTTTTTGATGTGTTCGTAGAGTCGGTAAAACTTATGGATTTGCCAATGGATTAGATATATAACTCCTGTGCAGAACAGGAGCAGCGGATGTATGCGTCGGTTCAGCATATTTTGCATTTCGAATGACATCCCAAACACCGGCAAAATGCTGTTGACTGTGACGTAAGGCAGGGCTAGGATTAAACCGAGGGTCAGAACAACAGGCATTGCCAGTCTCAGCAATATTAGCTTCAGATTAATATTAGTTAAACCGCCATGATATATCTGCCCGGGCATAATGCACAGTTAGTTCTGGTTTCAATTAGTTTGATTTACAATTAGCTCACCTCTTCCAACACCTCCCTGAGCCTCCACTCCCCCATCATTGCTATACCACAAATGACTTTTGTGTGGAGAACACCGAACGCCCAGTCCTGCCATAAGTAGAAGATTGGCGTTTGATTGAGAGGAACGCGAAGAGGGATTATAATGACGACATCGAACAGGAGTCCAATCAGAAGTGGAATCAAACCCAACAGAACGACCGCTGATAACAAGGCTTTACAAGTGATTGCAATCCATTCTTTGATTTTCTTCATAATAGCAGTCCATCCGCGAGGGATCCACGAGCACAGGAGGGTTGTCACTCTTGTCATTACGAGCCCCACATACAGACCACAGGCAGCTGTGTTCAGCTCATGAACTTTGACATTACCCAACCAGAGGCCGATCAGACGGCGGCCAACACTGACCGGAACTGTCAAAACAAACAATCCGCCCAAGAGTAGAGAAATTGAGGTCAAAACTAATAATAAGAATATTCGCATCGAAAACACCTTCGGCCGAACGAAACCGATTTGTTGTCCCAATTCATTGCGTATTTGGCCGTTGAGTCGAGCGTTTGCGGGAATGTTGTGATTGTTGTCATTGTTTTGTTCTTCGTTTGGCTGAACCTCTCCTAATAAATAAGACCTAATGTCCAGTATATAAGAGACGACTAGACACCAGCCGCGGATCAACATCTTGAGCCACTGGCGCAGGTGGCCATGGTCTAAGAGCGCCGGCAGCACCAGTTGGAGTAACAGGAATTCTAACGACAGTTCACTAACGGGAGATTCACTGAATTATTAGAATGAATGCAATTTAGATTAAATCAAATAAAAAGAAAAACTAAACAAAAATCAAATTAATATTTACTTCGAAAGAACGACATTATAGGGAAGGAATTCTGGAATCAGTCGCTGAATAATACAGACGGGAAACCATATCATCAATAGAACAGTTGTGCCAAATATGACCAAAGAGGCCAAAAAGCGCCGAATGTGTCCAGTGATCGGCAAATGAATCATCTCTTGGATTGGGTTGAAGTCCGGGTCGTTTAGGTTTTGGAGAAACCAGAGAACACCCGGTCTTAGGATTTCCCGAAGCAATAGAATAAATGACGCGAAATAGAAGACATAAACCATTCCAACCAACCAATGGATGAACATTGAAGTGCCCGGAGCTATACGAAAGCTATTGATCCGGTCCTGAATAGTCGAGTCCAGCATCGGTAGAGAGCAGATGTCAAGCCATCCGCCGCACACGAGTGGAAACACTCCGATCTCGAGCACTGACAGGAGTGACACTTTGACCACAACATAGCACAAACCCAACAATCTTTCGGTGCGTCTGAACCGAGTGATTGAGGCCAACGCGTGAAGAATGACTAGAATTATACCGACGGCTAAATAACCGCATAATGTGGTCACTAATCCGTCCAAATGTGTCGAAGAGATCGTAGTTTCGAAATTCATTTTCGATATAATGAAGTTCCCGATATGATAGGGACAGAACGCGAAGATCACTATAAACAGAGTGTTCAGTGATATCACCCAAAACACGTGTTCCAGAAATACAAGCGAACCGTCGAGTCCGAGGATCTGCCCATAGAGTCAATCAATCAAACAATCAATTAATTAATTAATTAATTTCTATAATTTAATGATTGGTTTTTAACATAAATTACAATAAAACCGAACTAACCCTTTCCCAGGTCAACTCCTCGGCCGCTCTGTCCCACTCGACGGCTGGGTTCCAGTCTTGAGCTGCGGCCGCATCTAGAGGTGCATTGGGGGCCCCATTGGGGGCAATGCCATTGTCCGCCACTTGTAATTCGTTTTGATTGTTCTCAATAATATCGCCGACGTTCTGATTGAGCGCACCTTCCGGTTCGTCAAAGCCTTCGCCATTATCTTCGTCCTCGTCTTCGTCACCAATTCCCTCGTCGTTGTTGTCATTCAAGTCTTCATTATTGGCATCATTTATGTCTTCATTTTGCGGATCCCTGTCCTGTGCGAGTGGGACAGCATTCTGAAGGTTGAGTTGCTGTTCGAACCAGTCGGGTCCGCCCCCGCGAAGTATTTGTTCCCTCAACCAAATCAGACTAATAAAGGCACACAAAGTACAGGTGACTACACAACAGCCGTAAAACCCATCGGACAGTATGTTTTCGGTACTAAACATATCCAACGGCAGAGTCAGCACTGAATTCATTGAATTACTAAACAATGAGCGATAGATTCGGTCTAAAAGTTATAATAATTATATATTTTGTTAATTATGTGAAAAACAATTAATTGTTTAGTGAGAGGACAGACATGCGGTCAACGGAACGATCCCAAGCCATGCGACCGCCACTAATGTGTAATGAATCCAATACCGAACCGCTGTTCCCAGACTACCGAATAAACCGCTTATGATATCACGAATCGGTAGTCTTTTCGGCATATCTGGAGAATAGACTAAAAAACAAAATTTTAATTTTAATTAATAACTAATTATTAGTTTAGAAATATGTGAATAATTACTCGGAATGAAAGAGAATCTATGGTTACATAACTCGCAGTACTCTTTGTCACTATATTTTAGCCATTGAACCAAACTATGGATTAAGACATAAGTAATCGTAACAACAAACCAATTGAACCAAATGAAGACATACCAGTCCTGATGTATATATCTTATACTTCCCGTACAAATGCATGGATGATATAGAGGTTTGTCTGGAAGTGCTTCCGATCGACAAACACGACATATATCTATTGATTCAAACATAACATCAAACTTAACCACAAATCTGATTATTATTTGTTTATTAATACAGAAATACAATCAAAAATATTTTTGTTTACATTTGGTTTAAATGTCTGAAAATTAAGGCATTTTTGGTATTTAATCGAAACAAACCTTAGAATTGAGGTAATTATACAATCAATAGAAAACCATTTAATTGCCAATATTTTGATCATAAATTCAATTAAATCTAAATTTAGTTAAATTAAAATTAAATAAATAAATACCTGTGAACTGGTTGTCATCCATTTTCGACTCACAATTCAATTTCAATTATTTATTTTTATTTATTTTTCTGTTTTTGTTATTTTTTTTATATCAAACACTCAAACACTGCATAATAAGAAATATATACAAAAAAATTACTGTTATTTCAATTCAAATAAGAAGTGAAAGTATGAAATAGTTTTGCATTAAATTGGTTTAAAATTTTCACTTTAAATGTTTTTTACAAAAATGTATTTTAAAAACAGTTTTCACTTTTGCTAATCTAAGCGATAATTGATTTATGGCTTTTAGAGTTCAAACAACACGTTATTCTCTTATTGACAAAACTATTGATTTAATTTTTCTAAACATTATCTGCAGTTTCGCAAACAAATTGATACAATTTTGTTGTATTTTTCAATTAATTAAACCATCAAGTTAATTCAATCACGAGAATAACACATAAATTGTCTTTTTTTGTAATTAAATAAGTTTTAAAAACTTTTCGATTACGTCATATATTTGATTATTCGGTCGATTCCTGATTAGGTAAACCTAATTCGCAGCTTAGCTTAAATTGAAATTTATTTCATTTTAATTCAATTAAATCTAAGGCTAATTCACGAGTCGGTGTTATTTAGATATATTATATTAATTTATAAATTATTTTATTTCTATTACGTTAACTAAGATTGAAAAAGTGTAAACATTTAGAATCAATAAAAAGTTAAGTAATGATTGAGAAATATCAACAGAAAAACCGCACAAAAACTCAATTTAAGTATAAATTAAATCTTTTATTCAACAATTAATGTTTTCTTAATAAAACTTACAATTGTTTTGAATAAAACCAAAATTATTTAGAATATTATTAATAGAAATGAGTTATTTTTGGCTTTTGATAAAACGGTTGAGTCGTTTAGAGTTCTAAAACTAAACTAAAGCCAAACCGATATAAAGCAGAGAATGTATTGATTCGAAGTCCGAACACTAATTCATGAGAACCTCCAACTGGACGAGCCTAGCGTTGGTGTCGCCGGGCATTCGGTACGGAATCATTCCGGAGAAAGTGATCAGAGCTCTGGCTTTTTGTCGTATTTCTGTACATAACTGTAGTAAGAGTTCAAACGATTAGTATTTTTGTAAAAATGAAGATTAAATTGAAGTTCAAACCTGTTCTTTATTGTCGATATCACTGATAATTCCAAACTTATTGATATTCCGTGGCGTCGATGATCTTAATTAGATTAGAGTTCGATTAGAATTAAGGTTAACAAACATTAAGTACATTAATTGAGTCAATGTTTAACCAAAACATTATAATTACTTAATTTCTTTGTATTGCGAATACAGTATATTCATTGTCGCCAACAGAATGTCCGCAATATTTCTTCGAACTTCTTCTGGATATCGACTGAATTGATTGACTTTCATATCGATGTCTGTATTCCGGAACGGAAGGAGTTTTAGTTTGACAATAGTCTGCAATAAAAGCATTCAATTAAATAACAGTTAATCAAAATTCTAATCTAATCTAAAAGCCGTACATCGAGTGCATCGTTGTATTGCTGGGAATGGAAGTAATCAAAGAATGTCATCAAATCAATGAGAAGATAGAAAGTTTGTGTCACTTCATTAGATGCGTTGTTCTCTTGATTACAATATCTGTTTTGAATCACATTTTTATTTACATCAAAGTCTATAACAAAACATGTCTTTTGTCATACCTTTCCGCCAACTTTAAGGCCAAAGTTTCCAAACGAGTCCTCTTAGAGTCGACTACTTTCCTCTCCGGCACTAAAGGACTGAGCATTCGGTTGAGAAGTTGAAGAACTCTATTGTGTTTCGATCCCAAGTCATACAATTTGACGGCGTCTTCAAAAGCGCCACTATTTTCGAGATCATTGGCCACTTGATCTATGATTGTCTTCACGTGATTACTGAACTTATCAATAGTTCCGGGAATACGACAACCGTCTTCTCCAATATATCCCAGAAGTGTGTCATAGTTTTTGGTTTCCCTCACGAGTTGAGACACAGATGTTGTGAATAAGTTGTCTCCGGAAGCGGTCTTTATGTTACGCAATAAATAGTAGTAATAAATGGCTTCAATTGGATTGTTTGCTTCAAATTTTCGCGAATATATTGCTATAAGTTTAGCCAAATTTAGTCTTTGATGGCCGGGAGGATCGGTCGCTTGTCTTGAAAGCAGCGGGACTTTCAAATGAAGGGAAGGAATAATCAATAAACCCATTTCATTGAGTGCCAGCGCTATGTGAATGGCATGACTTCGATAGACGTCTATTCGAAACAAAAACTCAATCGCAGACTCAAACTGATTGGTTAGGAATAGAGCCTTGAAGTACATAAACGGATGTTCTTTTGCATTGAAATATGATTCTCCGTATTCTTCACTGATTTGTTGTTTCAATTTACTGAAAGACAATCTGTCGGACGAGGACTGGCCTGTAATGGTTGACGAGAGGAAAGACGACTCATCAGCATCAGAGCTCTTGTCGTATATATGTAATTGACTCAATCGGAGCCATAAGAAGTCGTCCACTTTGTCCAACACCTCTGAGTGAAAGTCTGTTATACCACAGGAGCCCAACATTGAGAACACAGTCTTTTTGTAGACATCATTACTCAATCGAATTGTCTTTTTATACATCACTTTAATGTGATTCTCAGTCTTCTGAGAGAGACGTCTGTCTCCGCTTTGTTCGTATTCTCGCAAAACATTAATAAACTCATTGTTGACCCAAAGCGGGCCCTTTTTGGCCACATCTATGGCCACTCCCACACAACCAGCTCTAAGACAATGCCAAATGAAACACCAAATCGGAATTCCATCAACTAATCCGTCCTCAGAATTGTTCGAACTATTAGTCGATCCAAACGAAGCATTTAATGAGAAGTTGATCAGAAATGGACTTTTAATTATTAAATAGTCTTTTAATAGTTTATATAAACCAGAATTGGTTTGACTAATGGTTGGAACAACTGATGGATTGACAATAGATTGAATCGATTGAACGAACTTTCTTTGAAGAAATTGTTTAGACTTTTGAATCAGAAATGCATTCAGTTTTGAATCAGATCTGTTGACCAAAGGCTCGCATTCGATGGAAACGGGTATGTCGTTCGACAACAGAGTCGACACCATTTCCCACAAATCAATGATCAGAGACTCGCCGACAGTCTCTTTCGCGACCTTCGAGTAGAAAGTGTCGCTAATATTGGTTCTAACGGTTCCGAAGACTACTTTATCGACATATTTCATCACTTCTTTGGCGAACGCGGTTTCAGTCGAATTCATTGAAGTGATGGCCGACGTGTCGATGAGTGAGGGCTCGAAATAGAGGCGCGGTTTCGGTGCCGTCGCTGGCGATAGGGTTTGGTTCCTAATACTCGATACGTCGAAACTGGACGTAAAGTCCGATAAGTCTTCTTCGGGTCCGACCAAAGCGTTTAAAATTTTGAACTTTTCGTCTTCCCATTCGCGCTGAAGATTATCCGAATAAAGCCGATCCGACCTCTCAATTGTCGACTTACGGATGTCGTCAATGATTCTAATGATCGCATTCTCTCTCTCACTCTTCAGAAAGCCTTTGATATCTGTTTCGACAATCGTTTCAATTGGCGCTAACTTTTTGGTCGAACTCAACGAATCCAACTGTTGGCTCACTTTCTGAAGATCATAGCCTTTAGAGCCAAGAAGTACAGAAGCCCTGACGTCATTGGTCTGGCGCTGAGCCGAAGCACTGGTTCGCGACCACAACTGCTCTCCGGCTTCGAGTAATTGCTTTAAGTTTCTCTCAATTCGTGGCAGTTCTGATTCGCCGCCAATGTCTGCAGTCATCTGTTCCGCCCTTTGCATCAGTTCATCGAAACTGGTGTCCATCGCTTCCATTGTTTCGGTTCTTCAGATTAGGTATTCTTCAAATTATTTGAATTCACTTTCGTTTCATTCACTTATTGACAAACGAAGGCATGACTTGTGTTCACTACTTAACATAAACTACGGCTTAATTTATAATTTAATTTAATTACTAAAGTTTATTCTTATTAATTAAACAAAATTAAGTAATTTAATGATGTAATCAGATTTATATTTATTAATGTAAAACTAATTTTTGTTATAATTCTAGACTAAAAAATAAATAAATAAAAAACAATTAAACGTAAATTATGTGTTGAAAAGAAGCGCTCATTCGTTAAGCGCTCTATTTGTTTGAATTGAATTCAAAACTTAATAAACTGTCAAAACATTCAGTTTTTATATTCGTTTAATTCATTTAGATTTGAGATCTTTTTGTATTTACTTTAATTGAGATTTTGTTTTATATTCAAACACTAATATATTGGCAAAACTCGGCCAAAATGGACACCTCTTTCGTCGCATCAGAAGAAAGTCCAACGATATATCGGATCCGATTCATGCCGTCAGAGCTGACAACCCTTTATCACGAGATTCTGCCGAACGTAACGGTGAATGAGATTTACGACTGTCTCTGCAAATATGTCACCTCTTCTATAGAGCCGATTGGATGGCACGCGCTCTGGAGGACTGCCCCCAACACTGGCCCCAACTCTGGACACAATCGGTTTTCCATTCAATACGACTTTGAAGTCGAAGTGATTGATGTTCTGCACAACCGATTGGAAGCGATTGGAGTTGTTTTGAAACAATTGAATCCAAAAGAGTCGGAACTAACGGCCGAACAGTTCGATGAAAAGGAGAAACTTATGAAAGAGACTAAAATAGTGACCATTCCGTTGACTCAACTCTATGTCATCAGTGATGGCGATACCGATGAACAGTACTATCGAACGGCAATTATCATCGAACAGATCCGGTTCTTCTACTCGAATCTGTGGCGTCCTTGGGATGAGTTGGCCAGTAGTGACGGTACGGCTCATGAAGTGTTTGTGGAGACAAAACTGAAGCCGAGACTCGAACTCGCGTTTGATATTAAAGACAAAATCATTCCGCAGTCGACAGTGAATCGGGTGAAGAATCTATTGTCTGAGGCCTGGAGTATAAAAAGTAAAATCGAAACAATCGATTCGAACAAAGCATTTGATTCACACGACTTGAGTATAGAAGACAATACAGACTGTGATTACATCAGCGAAACTGATTTGTTGGAAGCGATGCGTCTGAAGCTCAGACTCGAAGACATCGAACGTGAGATGAAATTACTCGAAGACAAACACTTGAGGATTATTGCGGCTTCGCTTAAGAAGAGTGGAGACAATAATGACACAAATGGTCTCGAAGACAGTCTTCCGAAACAAAACAAAATCCATTTAATTGCTAAGACTTTTACTTTGAAGACAACGAAAGAGATATTGATTTCTCTCTCAAATGTGAGAAAATATCAGTTTTTATATTAATTATTAACTAAATTATTGTTTTCAAACATTTAGATATCGAGCGAAACCGAGACTCCACTCATGTTTCACAACAGTTTAGGCCATGCGTTGAGTTGTGCCAAATCCGGTGACAAAATCTATTTAACGGAAGGACTTTATTCGTGTCCAACAGTTCCTTGGATTGAAACCGATATAGAGATCAATGGTTTCGGCGCTTCGAACCATCAAATCGTTATCGAATCCAACGATTCCGTCGGCGATATATTCCTGAATTGCAACTCAAATAAAGTGCACTTTTCTGGCCTTACACTAAGAGCGAGTTCCGAACTCCAATGCCTCGTTATGGTGCACAGCGGGTCGGTCAGCTTCACCGACTGCATTCTGGACGGCACCGAACACTCCCGAAACGCCATAATTGTCTTATCGAAAGCATCGGTCGAACTCGACAAGTGTACTATTAATCGCGTCAAAGGGGTTGGGGTTCTCGAGCGTAAGGGAAGTGTTGTCCTCAACAAAGACATCGACACTAATCTGAACCGAAAAGAAGTCGACAAACCGATAGAAATCGAAGTCGACATCGAAATTGACAAACCATTCGAAATGGATATCGATTTGAAGATTAATAACACTTCGAATCAATAGTTGTATTGGTCTTAAAGTTTAAAGAGTTTCGACTTTTAATAATTATTGTTTTTTTAAAACTTTATATATACTGTATTTTATTATATTATTAACAATTGGCTAAAACCCACAAAATTTATATTTTATTTCGAATAAATTCAGAGTCGAATACATTAACGCATTTCCGAAAAGCATATTTGAATTAAGTTTCAAATCGAAGCACCATTTGATACACAAGAGTTAGGCTTTAATTTGATTATAGTTTTTGGTTAATAGTTATTCACGAATTACACAAAAATAGATAAGTATTAGAATAGGAATAGAAATACACAATACTATAGCGTAAACAATAAAATCTTAAGAAATATTTTGTATATTTAGTGTATAGATCACAACAATTGCCGGCATTTACATTAAAAATACATTTCAATTGAAGTAATAGTAATATAATAAAAGATAAAAACATTAATTGATTAAAAAGACTCGGATTTGCATCGCCTTAAGATATATATACCGAACGTAACGGTCTTTGAGTATAATTATTATGAATGAGAGGACTAGAAGTAGTAATTGTTGTATAGAAATGATAGAAATTAATAATTAAATTATAAATAAATGGATCACAAATTGATTGACAATCACTGAAATGAGCGACAATTGAAACAGTGTTTGAATTTTGACAATAGTATAGATATTATAGAAAATATTTTTATGGAATGTTTGGTTCGTTAGAACTCATTATTACAGTTATGTTATACAAGAATTAGATCAAAAAGAGATTAGTTTTGGAAAAGTTATTAATAATATGATTATAAGAGATATATTCAAAATAAAACTGTTTTTATAAAACAATTAGAAATATTGGCAAACATTCAGAAAACAGTTATATTTGGCTCAAATCAAAGTCGAACCAAGAGTGGCCGCAACGGCTCAACCTCTCAAACACTCAACCTCTCAAACATCAGATCAATTTACTTCGAGTTCTCTGCGCCGTCCTCTGCCTTATCGGCCTTTTCGGTGCTGTCGGCGCTCTGAACCTTCTCTTTCTTCTCGTCCTTCGATTCCTTATTGTTCTCTTTGTTGTCCTTCTCTTTAGCACTTCCTTTGCGTTTCTTTTCGACCACTTCTTCAGGTGGTCTGGGAATGGGCTCCTGAAAGGGGTCCAAAATGATCTTGCCAACATTCTTGCGGTCGTGCATCTTCTGCATCGCATCCGGAATGTCTTCGAAAGCCCACGAAGAGTCAACCAATGGCTTGATTTGGCCCTCAGAGTACAGCTTATAAACCCTGTCCACGATTTCGCGCACATATTCGTCCCTTTGCTGTGCGTATAGCAGTTGACGCAAGTTGAAACCAGATAGTGTCTTGTTCTCGTCGAACAACTTCATTGGACTCACTTTGTCGACCTGCCACCACTGTCCAAGGGTCAAGGGTCAAACGTACAAGAGTATTAGTGCACATTTATTAAAGTCTTTTAGAGTAAAGAGTTAACAAATGAAGAGTTAGTTGTTTTCGAATTAATTTATAATTTGTATTATCATAATATAGCTAGCATAGAAAACTCAAACTTTATTTGCTAAAATTTAGATACATAATATATGTTAGATTTTTGGTCAGCTAGTTTTAACTTGAAGTAGCAAAAATAAGACAAACCTAAACACTATTACAATTATTGTAAATTTTTTCAAACGTTTTAATTTGTATTATTAGAATTTATTAAATGTTTGCTTTATTAATTAATCCTAATTATTTTAAACCTACTATTCATTTAATATTCATAGTATTTGTGAAAATTATCACTATATAGAAACACGTTCTAGGTCGATCTTTTGACAGTTAATCACTAATGTCTTTAATAAGTGAACTAATGTTCACGACTTTTCTATGTTAGTAATATAGCACATATCCAATGAGAGATAAGTTGTTAGTTATAGTTATAGTTATAGTTATAATAATTACTGTTTAGTATTAAGAAATGACTGAACAGACGACAAGTGCCACCACAAGTGCTAACAAAGCTTTTGGTTAATTTCGAGTCAGAGCTTAGATTAGAAACAATTCGAGCGGAAGTGACGAAACAGATAAGACATTAGAGCCTAAGCTATAGAAAAGACTAAACATAACTTCACTTACAAACTTGGCTAAACTAAACAGACTTTTGGTCTCTCCTGTCGTTATTTTAGAAGCGCCTAAAAAACAAAACCAACAAAATGTGAGAAAAATATTTCAGAACTCACAGATTTGGCGAAACTAAAAAAGCTTTTAGTCTCTCCGGCGACGACACAAGACGTACCTAAAATGCAAACAACGTTTTTATCGAATACTTATCAAAATTTATACAACATTTAGACTAAACAAAAAGTCAATAATATCTTACATACCATACAAGATATAACGACCCATTGGTTTCAATAGATTGTATCCCTTATTGGCGTCATCTCCACAGAGACAGTCCAACACCAAATCTACGCCGTCCGGAGAGATCCTAATTACGACATTCATTAATGCATTTCTCAACCAATATATCAATCATTAAATCATTACTTTTTGATTTCCTGTACGTAATCACTCGAGTGGTCGATCAGATGCGTCACGTTTTTGATGGACTCGTGTTTCTGTTTAGAAGCCGTTCCAATCAAAGTCACATTGCCTACAGTTTTGGCTAATTGTGCCACTGCTTGGCCCTATAAGTCAATAATTGTTTGCTTTTACATCAATTAAGTGAGTGATGGCGAAACATACCACTCCTCCGCCAACCGAATGAATCAGAACTGTTTGATCACTCTTGAGATTACCGATACCGAAGAGGAGAGCATAAGCGACCACATAGTTCATAGTAGTTGCGGCCGCGTCTTGGAAACTCATTTTGGCCGGCAGTTTGTACACGTATTTAGCCGGCACTGCCACCAGTTCAGCCCAGGCACGCGCCTCACTCAGAGCCGCCACTCGGTCGCCGACTCGAAGCCCTGGAGAAGCAACAAAATTATCGATTAACTAAAACTCAAACCACTGGTCCGTCTGTGCCAAACCGGTCACTCCGTCGCCAACAGCCTCTATCTCTCCGGCGCACTCGAAGCCCATAACGAAAGGAGCTTTGGTTTTGGGCGGGTTGTCGATCACCCCCTGTCTTAGCATCAGATCTGGGAAGTTGAGACCACTTAAGGAATTACATATAAAAAGGATTTAATTAATGCTTTACAAAAAAAAATATTATTATAAGCTTTGAATAATAGTAGTGTCAAATGACTCATTGGTTTAATTGGAAACTGAGTTAGGAGTAGTGAGTCAATTGAAAACTACACCCTTTTGTGCCAATACTATCTCATAATAAGAGAGTATCGATAGTATGAATGACAAACATCTGGAATCGCATCAAACCCTATGCGGGACTCAACTATTCATCCGTTCAATCAATTTATGCATTACTTCTCAATTAATTATTGTTTCGCTAATTATTTCATACAATTTAAGTTCAAAAGCATTAAAAACAGATTTTTTAAATTAAAAGTTCATTCAATCGTATATACTATAGACAACAGACTCGTCTCAATCGCTATATAGTTATAGAGTTTTAGTGCGAAAAATGTTTTTAATTTTTTATTAAATAAATATTGACTTAAATTAGAAAAACAAATCAATAGAATATTGACTAATGAGTAAGTGATAGAGGATTGGGAAGTGGAGAGTGACAAGTGGGGGCCAAGAGAGGCAAAGAGTGGCACTCGTCGTGCCGTACATACCATGCCTTTACTCGAATCAGAACCTCTCCCTCAGAGACAGTCGGTTCCGCTTTCTTCAGTACTTTCACGGATTTGAGACCTAAACCAACAAAAGAGTGAAGACATTGAATGCAAACTGAGTGGGCAGACATGAGTGGCGAACAACTGACCGCCGAATCCGGTCAACACAATCGCTCGCATCTCTTTGGCGGTGCTCTGAGTCTTCTCTTCTTCTCCATTCTGTTCACCATTTTTGGTCTCTTTAGGTTCCGATTCCTTTTGGTTGTTATCATTAGTCGCCGTTTCAGACATTTTCTAATCGATTGCTTGTCTTTTGGTTCAATTGAATGGAAAAACTTAATTAATAACGAGTTTAAGAAAGATTAAGTCAAACAGTATTGGCGTAAGTGTTGGGCAAAGCCTGCAATCAATTGACACTAAAATACAATACAATACAGACTCTGGTATTGAACGCAAGTCTCACTACAGTCTCACTTATGTCTCGTTCGCCAAATGCCTAATCGAGTCAATGCAGTGAATGAGTGAATGCGAGTCAATGCGAGTGAATGTGAGTCCACCCAAAAAATACTGTCAAAACAGTCACTCTTTTTGTGCCCAACGATCGAAAGCATTGAAAGCATTGTTCGCATTCAACACATACTCTATTGGAATATTCAATTGGAATGCCTTTCCTCTACACTTACGCCATCTCTCATCACAACTATCTGATTAACCAATGAATTAATGTTTTGATGTTTTGATTTGTGGCTAATTTTTTAGACTTACGTTACGTTAGACTTAATGAAAAACAAATTAGTCATTCGTTTACTCAAAGCTATTAAACGATTATCTATTTAACCAATCAATTGCTTACAATCAGATCTAATACCGGAACTGATTAGAGATGAGCGGAGACTATGACTCAAACTTCGATACAGAGAGTGAAGCCGAGGACAGGCGGACCACCAAAAGAAAAGATGAGATACCGAAGGAATGGTCGACTTTGGCCAAACACCCGAAGCCTTCGAAGACTGAGTTAGTTGAAGAGTCCGACAAAAGTGAACGCAAACTGAGGACTCATTTCCAATCACTCGACGCCTATACCAGACATAAACTCTTAGTCAATGAATATGTTCTCAATTATTCCGGAAGTACTGCAAAACTAGTTAGAGATAAGTCTAAAGACATTACCGAATATGAAGTGCTTAGAGATAACCACCGCTTCATTTGGGATGAGTCGGAGGAAGAGCTGTCTTGGGGTCAAAGATTGGCCAAAAAGTACTACAAACAGCTGTTCAAAGAGTACTGTATTTCGGACTTAAGTCGATATAAAGACAATAAGTTTGGAATGCGTTGGAGGACTGAGAAGGAAGTAATGGACGGAAGGGGTCAGTTCTCATGTGGAGCCAAACACTGTGAGGCCAAGGAAGGGCTCAAGAGTTGGGAAGTGCTGTTCGCATACAAAGAGTTGGGCCAAAAGAAGAGCGCTTTAGTGAAACTCCGTTTATGTGAAGACTGTTCTCTAAAACTCAATTATAGTCATAAACGAAAGGAAATTAAAAAACGCAAAAAATCCGACAAAAGGGCTAAAAGAGAGGGTTTGACCGATAGGTCGGACACCATTGAGGAGACTATTGCCAACAAACCTATTGAACCGGAAGTTAGCGGTTTTGAACTGAAGACACAATTAGGTGGAAGTGAGACGAGCGGTGATGTGAACCGGATTTGGTCTAAACCCCAAACCTTACCTGAATTGGATAAACCAATTGATGACGAATTTGACGATTATTTGGAAGACTTATTGCTTTAAATTTTGTTATTTTGTAAATAAAATTATATTAAATCTATAAATAAATTTGTGTTAGTTTTGGATTTGGATTCTTGTCAAACAAAATGTTATTTTTTAATAACTTGTTTGGCATTGCATGCAATTAAATGTTGATTTAAATACTAAAAGTTTTAATTTAAATAATTTATTCATTTATGATATATAAAACACAATCAAAATGAGATTTTGTTTTTTTAACTATATTTTACAATTTATTTCATAAAATTTATCAAATGATAAAAATATTTAATATTAAAACCAATGTTTTTAACATTTGAAACAATTTTGAGCTCAAGATTAACACCTACTCTGTGTTGCTTCAAATATCTGTTTTTGTAAAATTCCTGTCAAAACCATTTCAAATATTTTGATAACTCTTTTAATGTTTACTAATTTATCTCAAATTGAATGAATCATAACTATTCATAAATAGTTAATAATAACATTAACGACTTATCCACTCAAGTATTTGTTAAATATTAATGTTTGCGAAAAATAAATAAAATCAGTGTTACTGTAGTTGTAATCATCGAATGCAAAGTTTGGCTCTAATGCAAAAACTTAATGAAATGAGAAAAACAAAACTAAATTAATATTCAGGTATTACAGCAACAGATGTTAAACTATAGACACAGTTTCGAATTGAGCCGTAGAGGCATAGGCATAGGCATGGGCTCAGAGTTTGATTCGTGTGTCGCGACTCGAGAGATGAGACAAATTGATTGATCGGTTGTTCGTTGAACTGAACTCTTAATCTATTAGTAATGCATTGAATGCAATGATAAATAATGAATAAATCGATTAATTGTTTTGGATTATCATTTGACTCTATATCACGACATAGCTCTCAGCTCATTGGCAATGCATCTGAATTCCAACTCTTTAGTAAAGCTAATTGTCCTCTTTCTCCACATTTGACAAACAGGTTATCAAAATACTTTATTTACTTTTAATAATTAGTCTTTCATTTGATTCAATTCTGACATTTCAATCCGTATTGTTTTCGCAATCAAATGTCAAATTAAACTAACATTCTGTGAGTAGAGTAGAGTATATGCTGTACTGTTATATGCTGTTACAGTATCACTAATACGTATTGTAATACTGTAACTGCAATACAGAGTATAGTAGACTCAGTAGACTTTAAGTCAGGAAAAGCTAAGTTTCCTTTAGCTCAAGACTGACAAAGAGATTCTTAACTCAAGAGATGATGACTTTGATTAGATCGCAATATAACTTAACTACCGGTGCTTTGAGAATATTCTAAAGAATAAGAGATTGTTTGACTTAATGGCAACTTTAATAATATTAAATGTCATAACAAAAACATTGAGCAAAACATAATTTAAATACAGGAATAATGCTCTTTATAACCGAAATATTAGGAAAACCAAATGAAATGAGTGTTTGGATCTAAAAACTTAAATAATGACATTTTAACTCAAATATAACTATTTGGGCGCAAACTGAGGATTATTGTAGTCAACGAATACTCGAACCACTTCTCCGGAGTAGCGCCTCTGATGTGGCATAAAATAAAAGTCTGGTTGAAGTTGAGGTGAGAATGAGGGCTGAATGAAGTTTCGATTATATGGATCTTTGCGGTCGTGAGTCGCATAAGCACTGGTAAACTCGTTGGTTCGATGAGAACGTGAGGGTTGTCTCTCTAATGTGGCACTTAAGTACTTTTGGGACTGGGATTGGGATTGCGGCGCCTTCTCCGACTGCACCGTATTCTTGTAGTTCTGTTTACTTCCGTTCAGTTTGTCATGTCTTCCAAAACTCTGTGCTTTCGGTTTGACCGGAGAGTCCGTTTCATCAGACGCTCCGTAATTGTCATAACTATAACCACTTCTAGCACTGGCAGTGACCGCTGCGTAGTCTTTCCACTGAGAATCGGGAACCGATTTGTCCTATCATTTCAATTGAATATTTGTTTTAAAAGCAAAAACATTATATATTTAACAAAAATTATTTTAGTTTATACAATATATACAGTATCAAGATATATAATAATTGGTTACGTTTTTGGCTTTAGATTCTCTATTCCTACTGTCGCGCCATAACATACAAAACGCCTGAATTAATACCAAACCGATTAGGGCTGCGATTCCAACAAAAATAATCATCCATTTCATCTGTTCGTCGTTAAAGAAATTTATTTCTGTCTCTTTCTCTATGGAATTGTTCTCATTGTTAGAATCTGTGCAATAATTCAGTTTTTTCTCAATTAATTTTATTGAATAATACCTTCTTTTCGGGCAATCGTCAGATATTTTGGGTCAACCCTTAAGTCACCCAACATTTCATCGCTTATAATAGAGTTGAGAGCAATTGATAAGAGCTCTGGTGTTTCGATGTTTTCTTTTTGGTTATAATTTTGTTTGACGACCAAATCCATTGATGCGATCACACTATTAGACTCCTCGGCCTCTACTCCAGTCAATTCTTTAACATTCAATTTAGTAAATGTGGGATAATTTCTAATCAATTCATTTTTCATTTGGTCTTTAATGTTGGAAATCATGGTTTTGTAGTCTTCAGAGTTTTTGTGTTTCAGACTTGGTTTCCAAATTCCCGGGAATTTCAATTCAATTCTATAATAGTTGTCATTCAAGTCTTCAGTCTCTTTAGCTTTAGGTTGATTTGGCGTTGGAGTAGATTCTAGTGCCGGAACTATCGACGTATGTTTCGGAACACTTTCATCGCTGTCTCTATTGGTCGGTTGGCTATCCTTTTTGGCAATAGAATTGTCGGCTATTGTAGTAGCAGTCGACGCCTTACAGCTTCTGATACACACTTTCCTATCGGATATAATTGGAGTGATTTCGTGCTTTCGGATCCTCTTATTGACGGCATTGAAAACGCCTCCCATTACAGGAAATATAAGATACGGACAGTTAGTATCTGTGAATTGGAAGTCTCCCTTATCTCCAGTTAGTCTTTTTCTAAAAAACCTAAGAGATGTGATTCCATTCTCACGCCAGGCCGACATGTTATAGAGATTCTGGGTCTGGTCTAGTGGCGGGGCTTCGTATGCCCCCAACCAACTATCCATTAGGAAAAACCTTCCGCTATAACAAAACAAACAAACAATTAATATTAATATTAATAAAAGCAAATCTTGATAAGAATCCAATGAATTAATGTTCTATTCTTTGCTTTTAAAGTAAAACTACTTATCGATTGGTTTCAAATTGAATAAATTTGCAACAAAATAATTAAAATAAGATTTTAATGTATCTAATCTGCATGACATCACACCATTAATCTTATAATTATTTTAATTTTTATAATTTTAATGATTCAATAAAATAATTTTATTCGATTCAAAAACTTATTTTAGGAATTGGGATAAAATTCAGTCCATAAATAAAAAACCAATTTAAGAGTCCATGAATTTTAAAAATAAATTAGAAATTTAGGACAAATAGATATGATTAACATTTTAATGAATTCTTTAAAAATCCTAAACCTGTATTGTAGTCAATCTGATTTATTTACAAACTATTAATAACTCATCGGATGATAACTTTTTAACTAATCTAAGACTTCTAAACAATTTTATTTCGAAATTATATAAAGAAATTGTTTAATAAATAATAGAATTCTTAATTATTCTAATCAACTATTGTAACTAGCTAAAAGTATTTAATTCTTAAATTTCAAATTATAATATATAAATAAAATTCTTATAATATATAAATAAAATTTTTATAATATATAAATAAAATTCTTATAATATATAAATAAAATTCTTATAATATATACAATATTTAAATAATTGTTAACTAAAAACATAAATTACTTTAAATTATATAAAATTTAATATTTTTTAAAATTAGCTAAAAATTGAAATTATAATTACAATAAATATTATGAAAGTTACCCAAAACTAAACAATTGGCTCAATTTTTATAATTTGATCAATTGAAATTCATGGCAATGTCATCAATAAAAACTAAAACAAATTATTAATTTTGAAAATATTGAGTCTTTTTTCCTTTAATGTAAAAAAGTATTTCAAACGCAATGCAATTTAATTATTGAAGATTGTGTCAAGTAAAAGTTAATAATCAAATTTGACATTTGGTTTTCTTTTTTTACTGAAGCAAACTTTGAGCACCTGTTGAGTAATAGCACTCAAAACAAATTAGTTTGAACTCAAAGCTGATTGTATTCAATAAATTGATTTAATTTCAGTAATAAATCTCAAACAAAAATAAATTTAATCTGTATTTGAATATATCATTAGATTAATTGGTTTGAAATAACTTAAACTTAGTAAGCAACATTAAAACACTTGCCTCTCTTCGACTAATCCCAAAATAGCGTCGGTCTCCGGCATGGCTTGATTTTCGGAGAACCCAATTCCTGTCCATTTATTTCTATTTTTAGTGCTTATAGTAAACATAATCTCATCGTTTTGGTCGATGTACTGCCAGTTCGCTTTGTAATCACAGTTATATGTATTGCAATGTTGGGGTGACTTCCACTCTCCCGAACACAACGATTCCGTCTCGTACTGAGTGTCTGGTTCTGCCTCAAGCGATGACTTCGGTTCTGATGACGACTCCACTCGTGAGCCAGACTCTGATTGCTGGCCATTCACTGAACATAGTTTGATCAACAGTATCACCAATAAAGTCAATGAATACGATATTAATTTTGACATTTTTCTCTCAATTAACACATAATAACCATTAGAACCAGAATATTGGTTGAGTTGGTCTACAGATAAAAATATATTATATTTAAAAATATCTAATTTATTAACAAAAGCTATTAAAACATTGAATAAAGGATTTCGATAACTGCAGCCATTATTACAAATAAAGTGATTTTTTGAGTTTAATATTACAATCAGATATGAATCCATACTTACATTAATTTCTTTTTCTTCGCATCAGGTTTATTTTTTTACAATTTTATAATTTATAAATTAATTAAATATAACTATAATATAACTAAAAAACAAAATTTCAACAAGCCATCAAATAATGGACAAAATCAATGAGTAATCCATGGCTTGATTATAGGAAACAGAGATTTCTTCGCAAATGTTTGGATTTTTTGGCATTAATTTAGTCTAACATTACATTACGTTTCACATTCCTCATATCGAGGACACTGTACTGCCTGTGCAGTCCCGCAGTTCGCAGTTCGCTTCCAAAGAAAGCCCAAAGGCTTTACGTTTTCCATTTCGACAAAACAGGTTTTCACCGTTACTTCTAGCTTATAGACTGGTCTTAGAAAACTACTTGTGCTTGTACTTGTGCCTGTGCTTCAGCTATTATATCAATTTTTGCAAATATTATTAATGCAAACAATTTTATTGATTCGACGAAAAAATCTTATAGATTTGAATGAAAATTTTGATCAAATGGTTATTTTTATTTTTTTTTTGAAATCAATTTTAATAGTGTTTAATGCCATTAGACTCGAATTTGATATACATTAGAATTCACTTATTTGTTATATTTTGTACTTGTTGATTTTTAAATTTATTTGACTTTAAGGTTATTACAAATAATTTGATCGTTAGTTTCATTAAAATTTTTGACATAAAATCTGTATTTTTATAAAATTCCGAAAATGATCTATTATTTCATATTACAGACTCTCATGCGGTCTCTGTTTCGTGAACTCAATGTCAAAGTTATTCAAAATATGTCATTAAATGATATGACAGCCAGTATTAAATGTTAATGAAATGCAATAAACATTGAATACATTCAAACTGAATAGAATTTGTAAATAATTAATTCATTTATAAAAATCTAATTTTTTGTTCTCAAAAATTTGTTCTGAATTTGATAAAACATATCGCTTTGAATTCTAATCAATTCGTATAAGTCTTAATGAATTTTTTTTGGCTTAAGATTATATGCAATCATAATAATTAATCTAAAGGCATTGAAAACTTTTTAATGCAAAATATTAGAAATAAAACAGAATTAGAATCAACAAGATTTAAACTAAATTATTAAACAAATTCAAGTTCTTTGCACTCATTTTCCTATTCGGTTGAATGTATTAAATAAGTTATGAAATGATTGATCGATTGCTTTCCTATTCATTACATAACTCAAATTAATTGACTTTTTTAGAGAAAAAGCCCAAAATATTTTAATTTTGATATTGTTGTTGATTTGTTTGGGAGCAAGTTAAGACAAACAAACAAAATTATTGTAAAATATACAAGAAATTAGTTAAAAATAGTTTTAATATTAGCAACCAATGGGTTTGTTCTAATTTAATATTAATAAAAACAAAATTATATTTTAGCAAAATTAAAATGCATCTCAGGTCCAATCTAAGTCACAACTTATAGTGAAATTCTTATCATTCATAGCACACAATCATGTATTAATGAGATGGAAACTATCTACAGGTAATTTAAATAAGTGTGCAATTTTTGAATATAAATTTTTTTTTTCTAATTTAACAAATTTTTAAAATTAGTTTATTTTGCTAATTTGTTTTTAAACTTTGTCTTGTTGTTTAAATTGCTTTAAAAGTATTTATTTACAAAAAATTTTAAAACATTATTTATTTAAAACTTAATTAAAATTAATAAATTAACATTGAATTTGAATGTTTCGCAGTTTATACAAATATAAATTCAATTCCAATTTGTCAAAATTAAGTTTAAAATATGTAATAATGAATAATTCAAGTGTAACGGGGATTGTACAAATAAAATATTAAAATTATATGGTTTAGTATTAATTTAAATTGCTGCAATTTTAATTGTCTAATAATAATAAATTACTCTAATTAGTAGAGACTTTAAAAATAAACAAATAAATATTTATATAAAAAAGTGAAATTGAGAAACTGATTATTATTTATACTAATCATAAAACAAAGATTGATTTGACAAAAGTTATTAATACACAAATAAATACAAATTAATATTTTAAAAATAAATAAATATAATTAAATGTATTTATATATATATAAAGATTTTTGGAAAACCGTTGTAAAACCTGTATTTATAATTAATTTTTAAATATAAGCAATTTTTCTCAATTATTTTATTTTTCCATTTTAAATATTTAAGCATATCTCTTTATAAACTTATATAATTTGCTGTTTTATTTTTTAAACTGTTTAAACAATATTCAAAAAATAATTTTAAAATAGAAATAATAAAATAATTAATAATTTTAAAAGTCTGTCAAATTTAAAAAAAAATTAGAAAAAAAAATTTATTTAAAATTTAAGAAAAAACAATTAGATAAATTGTATCTTAAATGCTTAAAGTACACAGCAAAACTATCTAATTTTTGGAAATTAGCTTGTTTAAACTAAATTTTAGCCAAAAACCTATTTAAAACTTTTTAAAATGTTTTTATTTATTGGATTGCTAACTATATAACGTACAATACATATTTGTGAGTTTATTGATACCTTAATTTATCAATCCTAGATTCTGATAATATGTTTTTAATACAATGTATAAATTAATTATCTAAAAACAAATTTATTGTGTTATAAATTAGAAAGTTTGTAAATTTGATTTTAAAAACTACTATATTAATACAAACTCATAGGATACTTTAATAAATAATTTATAGCTTAATTTATCAAATAATTTTATTTTGAGGTTTTATTGGTATATCAATTCTTGCCAGATTTATGGAATTTCTGGTTATTAGTAAAAATAGAAACATTTTAAACAATTATAAGTAAATATAATTAAATATTCCGAAAGTTTTAGATCAATATTATATGAAATATTTGACATAATAAATCAATATATTTTCAGTCTTTACTAATTAGTGTTAAAATGTTTGTAAATTTTAATTTAACTAAAACAAAAAGAATTTAGTGGTAATTTAGTAACAATTTCTAGTAAAGATTATATTTTTGATAAAGAATTTTATGACTTTTTAGCTAAGTGTGATATTTTGTCAATTTAAATTTTTTTAAATAAAAGAGCAGTTAAATAAATTGATTCTTTTACTTTATTATTTAAGTTTTAGTTACTTTTTAGTTTAAATTTAATTTAATTTAGCTTAAAATTATTTTTAATTCTATAAAGTTTCTGCTTTAAATAAAATTATTTTATTTAAAATTATAAAACAAAAGTTTTGTTAAAACATAGTTAATATTTTTATTAATATTTTGTTTAATTTAGCAAAAGCTAAACATGTCCATAATTTTAGTTTTTACAGTATTAAAAAATTACACATTAATATTTGTGTTTTTATCTGTTTAATTAAGATATGTATTAATTATATTTATATTCAATCGCCAATTAATTCATAATTTAATATATAATTATATGCTTAACATACAGTAAGTTTTATTTATAATTTATCCACTTTTATAACGGACAGTAAAAGCTGTTATGACTATATTTATCAAATAATTAGTGATTTGGTTTTATTCTGTAATAAACAACATTTTTGCAATGTGAAAATATATTGGATCAAGTAGACCTCTTATTAGAAATATTTCATATATGGAATTAAAAGGGAAAACTTTTAAATTAATAAGAGATGTAGTTTAAGTTAAAAATCAAATCTAAATTTTTTTTATCTTTTTAATTAACTTTGTAATTAAAAAGATATTACATGCTCAATTAATTTTAAATTATCTCATAAATTGTTAATTAAATTAAAATTTTAACTATAGTTTAGAAATTTTATTTAAAAATTTATTAAATTTAATTTGTAAAATATAAAAAAATTTGTTTTTTATGATTTAAGATATAAACATTGTAAAAATTAATTAATTTTATCAATTTTTGCATTTTTTCAAACATTTGCTTCAATTGAATGACTTTTCTGTCGCTCAACCAAAACAAACAATTAATTATTTGATTAATTTAGTAATTTTTAATTAAATTGAAATAAAATTTATTTTACATTCAATTTGACTCAAATAATATGTTTTGGCTAAAGGAATAACAGCAATAATATGATATAATAATAAGTTGTTCTTCAAACAGAGCGTCAAATTAATATTTAAACTTATCGGTCGAACAAAAGTAGACAAAAATATAAATTATTGAGAAATTAATTGATGTTTGATATAAATAAATTAAACCTTTTTTATTATAATTTATCATTTATCTTGTTTATGTTAAATAAAAATTTATTTAACAATATATTTGTAAAAATATTATAATTTTCTTAAAAATAATAATTATTAAAAAAATATTTTAAATGAATTTAAATAATAACATTGATAAGTTAATCAGCTAAATTTTTGTATTTTAGAGTTAGACAAGAGTTATAGTCAAAATTTAATCTTAACTAAAAATTTATCAGTACTCTTCCGTGTTTTGTTTTAAAAATAGACAGTTGTTTATGTTTATATTTCAGTCATGTTTATTTAATTGTAAATTTTACTATAATTTTGATTAAATCCAGTCAAAAAAATGTTTATCCAATTACCGTATTACCTTACGTAGTACATATTAATATAAGGTGAGTTTGAGCTTTAAGTATATATACCCCCATATATACTCACATTACTTAGACTTAGGCTTCATGTACTTAAAAAAATTCTAGGCATGAGTTGAGGCAAGAAGACCATGGGCCTTACCAAGGGCCGTCTACTGATAGTGTGCGATAGCTTGATAACCACTAATTTACGTATACGGAGCGTTCAGATATGTGCTCTTAAAACTGTGACACAATCCTTGTCACCATACCTAGCGGTAAAGTTCGCCATTAATCGCAAAGTCTGACCGATTACTCGCAATTTTGGATTCAAGCAAGGTACTATTGGCTATCTAAACTTTACTTTAAAACTATGCTCAAACTTCCTTGCTATGGCTCTAGGTCTCCTGATCTACCTCTAAAATACTCTAAAACATAGAAGCGCAACAACTCATAGTTCAAAAGAGTTGATTAGTAATTTAACTGCTTGCTAAACATACAAAAACAATAT
>JAQFXP010000040.1:0-60074 GCA_034693685.1 Belba bartosi | reverse complement strand
TTTTTTATTAATATTTATAAGACATAGATGTTTTGAATAAAATAATAGTTTCAAACACGTATTCAAAAGCAACTTGTTAGATTACAAAGAACGTCTGTATAAACTGCTACGCGTATCAAAATTTAACAGGTCTAGTTATTACTAATTCATATATATTTGGTATAATTTTGTCACAAATAACTTTTTAATACCTGGTTTACAGAAAGGTCGGAAGGGGAGTTAGAGCATTTTTAAATTTTAAACTGTTCTCATTTTATTTTTTCTGATTCTAATTATGTAATATTATTTAGTTTATATACTTAAAAAAAATTACAGTTATATAAAAAGAAAGTTATAATTAAAACATTTAAAACAATTTTTTCAATAAAATTATCGATTATTTGTAGAAAAATTGATAGAAATTCTAGAAAATAATAGTTAAGTTCAAAAGAAGCGCTTTCTATGCAATTGCATATAATTGGCCAAATGTTCACATGTTTTGTGTTTATGTTATTAATTAAATCATAACAATAATGACTTCAACCGACAAATCAGTGGAAATTACAACTAAATCAAAGACAAGAGTTAAAAGTCTTCCGCCGTTTGTCTTACCCGACAATCAGCGCAATAGCAATGAGTTTAAGGTTCGGCTGAAGTACTTCATAGCGACCGCTAATGCCTTCAAATGGGATCAAACGAACATCAACTCAAAGACCCGAAAATATTTGGCCAGAAATGGCTTTCATTTGCTGTTTTGGTCAGCGATACTGACCGACAACTCGATTATGGCTCTAATCGATGAGATATTTAGTGATAATATTGTCTATATTTGTGACAAACAATTTGAACCGACATTTGGAATGAGTTTAGACACGAATGTAATGATCAGTTCCGACCAACTATTGGCCAATTACTTCCTTCTGTTCTCATTGCCGGCAAAGAGTTATTCGGAATATCTGTACGAATGGGCGAAACGAAGACTCGACGCCTTCAGTGCGACCGTCGGTCACCACAAACTGGTCTTCGATGCACATCAGGAGCTCTTCGTTGAGACAAAACGTCGTTTCTATTCATACAAACCATTAGTTCCGGCGTTGACTCGATTTGCGATAAACTATTTCGACACCAATTCGGGTGTTTTGAAGGAATTGTTTCGACAAATAAAGATTGCAATCAGTTATTCAGGTCTTCAGGTGTTCTACTTGTCGTGGAATTACTCCCAATTCTATGTAATCACAAAAGCATATGATTTACAATCAGTCAAAGAGGACGTCAACCGAATAACTGCCGCCAGAACTGCGATTGTCGACAAATACGGCGAAGATATGCTGCCATTCGCTCGACTCATGAATTACCCGGAAGTGTCTCAACTGAATCGACGCCATTATCCGGATTTAGCCGTTTGTGCGCATCACTACTCTCTCAAAGAAGTCTCGCCTTCGATGGCTAACTTCACGTTCAGAAGAATCAAAACCAAGACTCCGACGGATGAGTTGAAACGATTGGCCACTTCTAACAAACCGAATGCCTTTTCGGCGCCGAGAGCTCTGACCGAAGAGGAAAAATCGATTTTTTTATCTTTGGGTATATTTCCCGACAACGAAATACTCAATACTTTGACTACTTTTGTCAATCCATACCAAGACTTGTTTGACGACAATTTCGATGATTTTGGCGTTTAATCGGAATTAACTATAAATTTTGTATTCATTTAAAATTATTTTTCGATTTATTATACAATTAATTAAATATTGATTTATTTATGATTAAAAAAATAAATTATATAAAAATCACTTCTTTTTAAAAATAATGTTATTTTGGAGTAAACGTACTTAACCACAATTATTGGTTAATCAATAATTTTTTGTGTCTCGGAACTGGTTCGGCATTTATAGTGAAACTAACATTTCTTAAATATAATGTACAGTATATACAGTATATATCAGTCGTTTTAATAACTACTCATTCCTCGCATTTTTAATTTGTCAAAAATGGCAAATAATGATAAAAACATGAAAATTGTTTTGAAAACTTATTAAAACTATTATTTTAGATCTAGATATGTTATTTTTATAAGAAAATTTCATTTATTATTAAATAATTTTTTGCTATATTTAAGTTTTTAATCAAGGTGCAATTATATCTACATTAGGTACAATTGCATAGATTCTGATTGACTCAATTTGTCTGAAAATGACTTATAATTGCGACAATTGTGTCCGTGTTTTCAGTGGTTTCAGTAAATAAATTAGTTTTAAAAACAAAAATAAGAATTTATTTAAAGTTTTAAAAAATAGAAACAATTCATAACTTTTTGAAAATATAAAAAATATATATTATATGAAATGAAAATTAATGAGAAGATATCAATGTTCATCGCATTCGACCACAACTTTCTCGTCTTCAACCTCTTCGTCGATAAGTTCTTGTTTGACATCTTCGGCCAAAACCAGTTCGCTATCGACCGACGCGTTTGACATTTTGGTCACTTCGGCCTCACTTTCGGTCACTTCATTCGAATCCACTTCTGTTGACCGGAACTGGTTTGGCAGCACTTGAGTCACTTCGATATTCGGGTTATGCATTGGCGGCAAATAATTGGCCAATAGTTCGATATCTGTTGTTTGAGCCGTCGTTTCGATGTTGTCTTCGTTTTCAGTCTCTGTTTGGACTTCATTTGGTTGCGACTCATAATTGACCTCAAATTTAATTGTTTGTTGAACTGATTGGTGAGTTCGGGGTTGGGCCGCATAACTGTGTTCGGCATTAATCGGAACAACCAATTGAGGACTGGACGGAGGAAACCCAAATCGTCCAAATCTGACAAACCCTCCGAATGGATGAGACGGTCCGTAACGAAGTATCGGCTGACCAAACCTGACTCGGGGAGGGATGGGAGTGCCAAACATTGGTCTCATCATTGGGTGCATTGAGTTTTGATAAACAAAATTCCTTTATTTTTAAGATTAATAGTTAAGAAATAGTTAAAAGTTTATAAAAACACAAATTAAATGCAAACCTATTTCCACCAAACGTTTCAACGACCGGATAATCCAATTGCAGACTTCTATTCGACTTACCATTACTTCTCGACATTTTAGACTTTAGTTTTCGCTCAGCCTTTCGCTGACGTGCCTCTAAAGGGCTGTAATAATAGCCTATAATTAAAAAATTTTATGTAATTTCAAACCGATATTAAATTGCAATAAATTTTAATTTAAAAAAACAGAGAAAGAGGGAAAGCCTGCCAACCGGGATGTTTCTCCAAATGTTTTCGGTGCACTTCATCGGCCAGTTTGTGGTAATAATCTTTGGTATTGATGTCCATCTTCTTCCACTCGTCGCCTAATATTTTACTGATTTGTTTATTAGAGAAATCCTCAAACTTTTGGGCCAATACTTTTCGGTACTCTTTGCCGAAAAGCATGAATGCATTTGGCGGTCGACGCACCCGAATGTCGTCCTCTTTAGTCATATCTTTTGAATCACATTCGGAGACATTAATCGTGTCATCCAATCGAGGGATTACTTCCATTTCTCAGAGTTTCGAATTCAAACAAAATTTAACCAAAAGTTGACAAAAAAAACAAAACAAAACCAAAAACTTTTTCAATCAAAATCTCGAATAAATTCAATTCGAAAAATCATTGAATTATTAATAATTGCAAAATAGAACAAAACTTTTGAAAATAGTCAATATCTCGCGCAATGAGTTCGCCTATTATACCTTCGACTTATTTTAGATATTATTTGAATTATTAAAGTCTTGAAAATTAGAAATAATTTAATTGTTTTTTAGAACAAAACCAAAAAATATTTTTATTTCGAAATAAAAATTCATTTATAAATCGATTATTTGTTTTTCAATTAAAAATGTAATAAACCGTAGATTAGAACTCAGTCGACATTCATGTGTTCTTCGACCAGAGGTCCTGCCACTCGCGGTCCTTCTCGTGGTTCGGGCGCCGGCTGTCCGGGCTGTAGAGGAGCAGCTGGCGCTGGTTCGGCATCCATTGCCTGTCCATCGGGTGGGGGCCCTCCACCCCCGCCGCGACCTTTTTTCTCGGCTTCAGTAATGAGCGCCAAATACTGTTCTACGCGTTGGTCGTCATAAACAGTAAACGGATGACCCTTTCCTACGATAGCGATCGACACGTTTTTGCTGTTCAGCTCTAAATCATTGGGCAGACACTCCCTGAGCGCCAGTAAGCCATGTCTGACCAACTGATTCATATCGGAAGTGGAAAACTCGTCCAAATGTTTCTCCAAATAAGTTCGGGCCGATTGAGATCTGGCGCCGATAGACATAGCTTTGCAATCGAAATAGTTGGCCGACGGGCAGGTCTGGTAGACGTGGGGACCCATGCTATCAAAGCCGGCAATGAGAAGACCGACGCCGTAGGGCCGGCGGTCGTAGCGTTGGGTCGAACTCTGCATTTTATTTCCCAAATTAGTCACCAATCGGTTGACCGGAAGCGGTTCGTTATGGGCATAGCGTTGGTTTGTGCACTCATTCCTCATATATCGCGACAGCATCCGGGCGTCGGCGGTCAGGCCGGCGATCGACATACCCACGTGAGAGTCCAATGGCGTTATCTTCTTCTGGTGAGCACTCAGTTCGGAAGTGCTTCTCTTCAACGCCAACAACACCGCAAAAGAGTCCTTATTCTTGAGGCCAACTGTGGCCGAGCCCTGTTTGACCGCTTCCATGGCGTACTCGACCTGATGAAGGCGGCCCTGGGGTGACCAAGTCGTCACATCGTTGTCGTATTGGTTCCGAAACATCTGAAGAAAAAACAGATTAGCGTCGGTTCAGACGGTTAGCCAATCACTCATTTCTCACAATTCATTGGCTTTTAAACTCAATTTCATTATTACTTACTTTCAAATCGTTTTGTCTCTAAAATCAATTCAATTTAATTCAATTGAATTCAAATTCAGTTTAAACTAAACTTTTTGTTTGACATAAACTGAATCACAATATAGAGTCAAAAATATTGCAAATCATTCACACATTCAGTCATTCAAATGTAAATTACGTTCAGTTTTTGTGTTTAAAAACACATTTTGTTCAAATGTTCATAATTTACGGCACATTATATTTAATTATTTTAGTCCTTTTTTACAATAAAAACATGTTTTTATAGTTTTGTTTTAATTTTTATTAATAAACGTAATAAATGAATGGAAATATCGGTAAATCTATAGATTCCGACACAAGTCTGTACTTTATTTTTATAAAGAAATTGAAAATAATATAAAAATTGAATTCATTTTTATTACAATATTTTTTGAGACAATTATTTTAAAAAACAATTAAATTAATTATAAAAACTTTTTGATTTTGTGGCAAACATTGTCTTAAACCGATTAATCACTAGTTGTGAGACGTGAGACGCGAAGATGCCATTGAATAGTATAGGGATTCAGTTGATGCACAACAACGTCGAACCGATGCAATTGGACATCAATTTGGATGAAGAGTCGGAAAATAACGGCGATTTGCAGCACAACAACGGAAACGAGAATTACGCCAACTTTGTGGTCGAGAACGCGACGCTAGACCTCGAGTCGTACTCGAATGCGTACATAGGGTTGGCCCGAATCAACCGATTGCTGTTCATCGCCGACCACTGCATTCAATTGAGAACCGAATCACTGAAAATGGCTTTGAATTACGTTAAGGATAACACATATAATGTCAACAGTTATACACAAATATACCGTAAATTAGCCGACAGTATAGCCATGACTGGACTCAATCCCGAGACTGTGTTGGGACCGCTGGACACGGCTTGGATTGAGACCAAGACTAAGAAGGCGGCGCTTAAGCTCGAGAAGTTGGACACTGACCTCAAGAACTATAAGTCCAACTCAATTAAGGAGAGCATTAGGAGAGGACACGACGACTTGGGCGACCACTATCTCGACTGCGGAGACCTGAGTAACGCTCTTAAGTGCTATTCCCGTTCCCGCGACTACTGCACGAGCGGTAAACATGTGCTCAATATGTGTCAGAATGTCATAAAAGTTAGCATTTATTTGCAAAACTGGTCGCATGTGTTGACATATGTGGCCAAAGCCGAGGGAACGCCCGAATACAGCACTTCCAGTTGTATTGCGACTCGTCTTCACTGCGCGGCCGGACTCAGCGACTTGGCCTCAAAGAAGTATAAGAATGCGGCCAAACATTTCTTGGCCGCGAACTTCGACCACTTTAGCGCCGAATACGGAGAGATGCTGTCGGCCAACAATGTGGCCGTTTATGGCGGTCTCTCCGCTTTGGCCACATTCGACAGAAATGAATTACAAAAGAATATTATTTCGAACTCTGCTTTCAAGCTATTCCTTGAGTTAGAGCCCCAGTTAAGAGACGCCATAACCAAGTTTCACGACTCGAAGTATGCCAACTGTCTCTCGATTCTGGATGAGCTCAAAGACAATCTGCTTCTGGATCTATATCTGGCACAACACGTGCATCAGTTGTATTCTCATATCAGAAATCGAGCGCTAATTCAATACTTTTCTCCGTATTTATCGGCGGATTTGAACAAAATGTCCGTCGCTTTCAATACGAGTGTCTCCTCTCTTGAGGACGAACTCATGCATCTGATACTCGAGGGACAAATTCAGGTCTAGTATTGCACTAAATCTTAAATTTGGTTCAATTATTGATAATTTGTTGAGTTTAGGCGCGAATCGATTCGCACAATAAAATCCTTTTTGCGAAAGACGTCGATCAGAGGACTGTCACTTTTGAAAGAGCTCTGGAAATGGGTCGGGAATGGCAGCGAAGAACTAAGTCTTTGATTTTGAGGTCAGCGATGCTTAAGAATGGATTGATTCAAGTAAAGTGTCCACAACTATCTCGGGGCGATGACAACACTCCCACCGGTTCTTCAAACTCTGCTTCCGGTTCTAATATACCTCTCGGCTCTCAAAAGTGATTTTGAGGTAAAGTTCGATAATATTCACTGATATTTGTGATTCTTTTTTTACGCAAAACTAATATCGAATTCGTTCGGCTTTTATGACCAAAAAATATATACTTTTATTGTTTTTCTAAAATATTTAAATAAAAATATCATTTTGTGTCAAAAGCGTCGAACAAATAGTTGATTAATTGATAGCTATTTAATACTTAAATTACAATAAATTATTTAATAATAAAAGAGTAATAATTAGTTTTTTTATTTTTAAATATTCTTACGATAACTAAACTAATGGTTCGATATATTCTTAATACGAGCCGAACGAAAGTATTTAAATTACAAAAATATAATTAAGAAAATCTGCGCAAAATATTATAATTGAATATCTGATTTGGTTTTTGAATCTATTTTCTCATAATTTATAATTTGATTTTTGTTTCAATTCGACCGATATTATTGAGAGAAAAAAATTAATTATTTTCTCTATTTAATGTAAATATTTTCGATAATTATTTGATTCAACATTTTATTAGTAAATATAGTTATAATGTTTGAGAGAATAGTTGTTATTCTTTGGTTTCATCATATATTATATAAAAAATATTCATTTTCTTACGACTTCTGGTTATTTATAATTTAATTGAGAGGTTAACTAAAAATTTAAGTATTGATAAATTTTAAACTTTAATTTAAATAGAAATCAATTATTTTTAGGACACTATGTAATCATATTTATTACAAAATTATCTGAAATTTCAAAAAAGATATTGTATTCAATTAATTGGTTATTAAATGCTATTTATTACGAAAAGCGCTTAATTTAATTGATAATACGAATCGATGCCTAACATCCAAAAAGTGTTTTAACGTCTTTCCAAATCAAAATCAAACTCGAATTCCTGTCGGCCACACAATACTTGTCTGCATTAAAAAACGTCAAATTGTTGTCAGAGTTGGCCATAAAAGCATTGAACTGAACCGGAATATTCCATCCGTTGTATGTAATTCTGGTAATATTATTGAAGTTAGAAACCGAAAGAGAGGAACCGCTGCCGTAAGCCTTCACTTGAATTTCATTGGTTGTAGACATCGATTGACCGAAACCAGTGTTCGACGAATTGGGTGAAACCATAAATCCTGTTGTCTTACCATTGGTTGTTATAATCAAACGCGCGATACAGGTGTCGGTTGGGTTCCAATCTATAGCCGTCGGACTTGCAGTTTGTCCGCTATATACAATCGCTTTGTTTCCGCGAATGTAATAAACTTTTTCGTTATTTAAGAAACATTCGTCTATTGGAGTCATATCGTAAGGATATAAGTCTGAGATTGGATTGGTTTGAGCGCTCTTGAAGTCTCCCGCTTTGAACGTATAGTATTTGTCGTTCATTATCAGTCGAATTGATCCATTTAGGAGACGAACCGTTTTATATTTTCCACTTTTAATTTGTTCATAAATATTGTCTGCCATTGAATACTGAATTCCATTCGAAATTAGATAAATTATTGAAATTACGATTAATTTAAACATAATTTATTCGATATAATTTATTTTAATTATATTATTTTGTTTAAATTAATGCTAAATAATTTTTAAATAAGTATAACTCCCAAACAATTTACTTAAAAAAAAGATTAAGATCATAAACTTCCAAAAAGTATTCTTAAATACTGTATGTACACTTGTAAAACTGTTTACTACATTTCACTAAATCAAGACTATAACTATGAATAATTTCAGATTCTTTGCTTAATAACTTATTAATAATAAGTCATTTGTCGTTTATATGGTTACAGAAATTCAAACTTTTATTTATTTTTTAAATTACTTTAGTTACTGTTATTTTGTCAATGAATTGCATACTTTTGTTATTACTAAGGTGTTTCGATTGGAACTAATTTGCAACTTTCCATGTTATATAAAAATGTTAAATATAATTTTTATTTTTGCAAAATTATGTTTAACTAATTCAAAATTACCACCTCTCACTCCCTCCCTCCATCTCTTCCTCTTTCTCCCCCTCTCTCCCCTTCTCTCCCTCCCTCCACCTCTCCCTTTCCCTCTTCTCTCTCTCCCCCTTTCCCTCCTCTCTCTCACTCTCTCTCTCTCCCCTCACTCGCTCTCTCTCTCTCCCTCTCTTTATTAAAATAAAAGCCGCGAACACTCTTGAAATAAAATACCCTTACACATTACAAACACTACTCCTAGACTAGGTTAGAATAATAGGATACATATAGTAATAGACTTATTATAATTTATAAATACTGTTACAGTAGTATACATTTTACTCTATATTAAATACAAATGAATTTCAGTAAATCTGGAAATGAAGTTTAGTTTAATTTCGTAATAAACTCAAACACTTAAACAATTAATTGAAATTTGAAATTAAAACTTTTATTAAATTCGTTTATAATTTTGCATTTTGTTCTAAATTCTTGATTAGTTAATAAAATTAATATTTTAATTATTAATTCAAATAACAAATTACTTACTAAATTAATTTTGAATTTTAGTTTATATAAACTTGAATGTGTTTTACAAACTTTAAAATACAGTATATAATTGCTTTGATGTTTGGATTAACACAACTTTAGCTATGAATCAGCTTTTGATTGATTTAAATCTATGTATCGACTGATTAATCAATCGATTATTTGGTTCTATTTAAGGCAAAATTGTTTGAAATCCGTGAAAACAATGCACTCAAAAATTAAAGGTATTTACGAATTAGACAAAAATGGAGTTCTTTTAATTAAAAAATTAAATACAAAATTAATATCAAATTATTTAATTAATCTTTGGTCACATGATATATAAAAAATATTATAATTTATTCATTAATTGTTCAAATTTTTCATCTTTTAATATAATTCTGATATTTCTGAAAAATTCATAAAAAGTGTGCAAATTGTGAAACATTAGCAACACTTTGGCCAACATTTCCGATGCATTTAATAAATGGTTAATATAAGCTCTGGAGAAGTGATTCGAACAGCTATAACATCGACAGTCGCTATCAATTGGACTGAAATCTTCCTTAAATTGTTTATTATTCAAATCAATTGAATTGCAATTAACTCTCAATTGTTCCAAATCTAATATCTCTTGTAAAGCAAATCCCTTTTCAGTCATAGCCGTCGCGTAAGAAGAATCGAAAATATCGATTCCATTCGCTATTAGCTTAAGGATCAGATTCGGTGGTAAAGCGCCGAACATTGCTTTCGGTTTGTCTTTCGACAGGTTTTCAATTATCTCATTCAGAATCGGTTTAACAGAATTAAAATCGAATTGAGTTTCGATTTGAGGGCCGTATGTATGGAAGCCGTCGATTATGAATCCGTCGACCGCTTTAGAGTCGGTCTCTTTAGTCGACTTCATTCGTCCCAAAGAGTGGAATCCGCCCACAATTGTACCAAAAATACTCGTATTTTCGGATAATATTTTCGATTCTTTATGTTTTTCAATACATTCTTCGAGAAAATAAAGACTTCTTTCGACAGAATTGTGAATCCGTTTATTGGAAGCGTCTGATGGAGTGTCACTATCGCACAGACTCTGATAGGCGTTTGGCCTGAAGTTAGTCATCGCATCAATCAGTTTGGATGAGTTGACGGTCTGTTTGCCGCCGCGACAGTACACTCCGATTCCTTCCGACCCGTTCTGACCGCTTCTCATTCGAATCATTGGGTCTTGAATTGAGACAATACTTGGCCTCAAGTTATCAATTCCCACAAACTTAACGATTCCCGACTTGTGTCCATTGAATGTTGTGTTAAACTGACGTAAAGACTCGTTCATCAAAAGAGTGGTCGGAAGTGGTATAAGAAGTGGAGAGTTGTCATCGTTCAGGTCGTCCAACAGATCAGATACTATGTGCGGAACCGAACCATTGATTGTGTACTGAAGACATATTGGTGTCAAATAGTCTTCGTTTGTCTTAACATTGCTATCATTTATCTTACTTTCAAACGAAAGTAATCCAAGTCTTGAATGACTAAAACATTGCTTTCGTATTAAAAATTTCATAATTGATTCAAATTTAAAAAAATACCGATTTTTGCGAACATGTGTTCAAAATCATTAAATTATTGATATTTTAATAAATAAAAAGTAATAATAATTTGATATATAATTCCCTAAAAATAATTTTCTTGGCTTTCAATTGAAAAAATAAATTGATTTTAAGTCATTATTTATGTATTAAAATATTTATTTGTTTTGATATTTTATACGATTTTGTAAATATAAACAAAAATATTTCGCATTTTAAACGAAATAGTCTTTAAATTAGATTTCAATTATAATTGAATTAAATTTTAACATTAATTAAGTTATAATTATTTTGTTAATAAAGTGTTGAACGAAATGTCGAGTTCGAGTGAACCGAAAACAATTGCATTTTCATTCACTAAAAAAGTGAAACAAAACCCGATTTTAGTGAAGAATATATTGAATAACGAATTGAAAGCAATTGATAGCAAAGAAGCGAAAGATTTTGTCATTTCTATTGACGACAAACAGATCAATAGTACCGTTGAAAAGGAGGTGAAGAAAGAACTCGTGATTCCTCTTATTGTCAACAATCGATATATCGCTAAATCTAAACCAGATTTGGATCAATTGGAACCAATGAAGACTCAAACGATTAGTCAATCGATTAATGATAGCAAAGAAGAGCCGATAAGAGAGGAATCTCTCGAAGAAATGGCTAAAAAGGAACTGTTGAGAGAAGCGAGTGATTGGAACGAAGAGAAGGAAATGGATTCGTCGCGAGTTATACCAGTTTTCGAAACTCTATTCAAAAATAGAGTTCCCGAAGGCTTCGAAGCCGACGACAACTTTGATGTCTCTCTAAGACCAGTTGAGTCGACGCTCGAAGACTACGAAACTGTTCCGATTCAAGAGTTCGGATTAGCTCTACTTAGAGGAATGGGATGGAAGCCAGGGATGCCTATCGGGGCCAACACTAAGCAAAACTATATTCCTGTCGAACCACAGATAAGGCCTAAAGGTCTGGGTTTAGGCGCCGAGAGATCTCTTTCGAAACCGAATGTCCGGAAATCGGAAAATTCGAAAGAAGAGGAATTGCAGACAAAGAAGGGATCGTTTGTTTGCATCGAATTCGGCGCTCATAAGGGTCTCTATGGAGTGATCGAAGACTTCGACGACGATATGTCGAGAGTTACCATTAAACTGACATTAAGTAAGGATTCGATCAAAACTCCGGTCGCTTTGGTTCGGGTCGTCTCGAAAACCGAATTCCAAAACGAGGCGAAAGTTATTAATAAATCGAAATTCGATGAATACAAACAAAATGAAGTCAAACGAGATATGTCTGAACAAAGAGATCGAAGACATGGAAGCGCTCACTCGAAGCATAGGTCAGACAGTGATCACAAGAGAAGGCATAAAAAATCGGATTCAAGGAATAGACACTAAATAATAGTTTTGTATAATTTTGTCAACTTTTCGAAAACAAAAAACTTAATTTGATTTTGTAATACAAAATGTGTTTGTATTCAAAATTACGTAAATTATTCATCATTTCTCATAATATCTTAAATTAATTTTAGTTCATTAAAGTTTAATTCAATAATAAAAAGTAATCAAACAAATTTTTGTTGCTATTTATGACTTAAATATGATTTTAAATTGATAAAGGTTACACATTCTTTATCAAGAGTAATTTCTGCATTAAATATTTGAAAATATTTTGTTCAAATTGTTTAAACTATAAAATCTATCAATAATTGATAAATTTTAGTTCGAAAGCAGTGATAATAATAATAATTAAGTTAACATAATTTTTAAAATTTTAACTCCGAAGTCCGGATCAAGAGTCTGATCTAAATTAGTCTAATGTCGAGTCACGTAATCAGTGACAGGCTATCTGTCAGTATATGAGACGTTATTTGTTCTCACGATTGATAAAACTGACGATTTGTTTGTTTTGGAAATTAATTGTTTCAAAACTTGATTTATTTTAGTCTATATTTGGGTCTAATTTAAAGTAAGTTTTTGTAATTAAGATTAATAACAGTTTTCTGAAAACAGTGATATTGCTTAGTGTTTACCAATTAATTTGAACCAAATCTAATCTAATCTAATCTAATTTAACCAAGACAGTTTGTTTGGCTCAATTCGACTCAATTTGACGTTTGTTTCACTTAACGTAACACCAATTCATTGTCTGACCACTACTTCACTCAATTCATGTCTCAAAACGATAATAAAGTGATTATTAATTAATCGATAATATATTGAATTGAATTAATAGTTGTCTTCTATTGTTGCCCCAAAGCAATGGTTTGACTCGGATTCGGTCAATAAGATGGCCAAAGAGGTGGTCGAGACTGTGATTGGCGGCAATACATACCAGCACTCGAAGGTCGACAACTGGTCCAATGCTATCGTAGAACAAGTATTACAGCAATTGATTAAATCTAATGAATCGATGAAATATATCGGTATGTGTTTGGGTCTGATATGATGCCTAAGCATCGATGCCTAACTGCCTTTCCTCTCGTCTCGTCTGTGTGTGTAGTGACCTGTGCTATAATCCAGAAGAATGGGGCGGGACTGCAGACGGCGACCAATTGTTTTTGGGACACGACTAGCGACGGCCACACAAGCATTCGTTGGGAGAATAAGAGTCTTCACTCTATTGTTCAGATATTCGCGATCTCTGTCTGACCTCTCATTCAATGCAAAACAAAACGATTTTTTAATTAACTATTTATTTGTTTTTATTTCAATTAAACTACAATTTATTTTAAGCTTTGATTCCAATGTTTTAATGAATTAATGAAATTATGTTTCGGTTTAATGATAACTATATTAATGCGAAAATTGGATTTCCGCTCAATTCTGATTCAAATCAGTTATAATTTAATTTATGAAAACATAACCCATTCGTTGAAAATATATTTTATAAAATACATCTCAATTGAAGTTATTTATGGATTAAATAATTAGGTTTTCATATGATCTTAAACTCAATTTTATGGCAGATCTGTTGTAGTGATAGTGCGAATCACAAATTCTGTTGTCGTTGTCTTGGGTTTAGTTTTCTTATTGTTTTTGATTTTTGTTTGATTTGCATTTGATTTAACATTTGAAGAAAAGGCCTCCTTATTGAGCGGGTAGTATATGGGGGCGTCGTTGCACTGGACATTGTACCACCTAATGGTAAAAAGTGAACAAAGAGTTAGAAATTCTTATCATTATTTGTTACACTATATACCAGTCGCAGATCAGGTACTCCTGGCTGAAGATTGTGCCGTTCGGGCACAGGAATGTGTGTTTACTGCCTCTTAAGTTGCCGTTACAGCTGTGGTAGACCTGACATCCAGTGTCCATATCTGCGTAAAACCCGGGATATACCTGTTCTCTACAGTCGAATTCAGTCGAAGGAATCTTGTCATAAGTCGGGTAATCAATACCCGGACTGCCCGGTACGTTATGCGGGAAATTTGCTGCTTTAGCGGTTGGTAGAAATCCGACCCCAAAATTTCCCGGTATTTGGGGTATACCGGGTGGCCGAGGCTTTAATACCGATTCGGTCGAAACGGTTTTATTTTTAGGTTTTACTAATTTCAGAGAATTTCGATCGAAATTGCTTTTCGTTGAGTTATCCAAAGAAATCAATTCGAAGTCGAGTTCTGTCACATCGATTGGGAACAAAGTGGTTGTCTCCCACCTTCTGGTCGTATCAGTTGTCGGACTAACAGTTGTTGTAGTAGTGCTCTGACGGCGAATGTTGTTTCGATTTGTTGTACGTCTTTGTGGAGCCGTTCGCTGTGTTTGTCGCGGAGTTGTTGTCTCTTCTGTCCTCTCAGTTGTGATTCTCTGTGTTGTAGTTCTCAGTGTTGTAGGCCTTTCTGTGGTCAGTGGTGTTGTTGTCTGTCTCTGTGTTGTTGGCCTTTGAGTTGTTGTTGGTCTTTGAGTGGTTGTTGTGGTTGTGGTCGGAGTTTGAACCCATTTTCGTCGAATATTTGGTCTTTCATTAACTGAAGCCAATAGTTTTAAAATGTTAGCTCTGGTCGTTGTCTCGGGTGTAGTGAATGTTGTAGTTTCAGTGTTCTCTATATCTTCAAACTCTTCTTCCTCCTCAGTGGTAGATATTGGTGTTTCTGTTGTTGTCGTAGTAGTAGTAGTGGTTGTGGTCTTTGGAAGAGTTCTGGGCTTTTGTGCGGATTTGACTTTTTTGCTAATTCTTTGTCGGGCTTTAAGACTAATAGTCATTGTGTCGATAACCGGATGACTGGATTTCGGAACAGTTATTAATTTTTGTTTTTTAATGTTTGTCGGAAGTGTGGACTTTGGGCGGAATACTAGTTCGGGTGAGAAAGTAGAGGTGACTTCAATAACGTCGTCATCGAATACTACGGAACTGGAAGTCGACGGTTCGGCTTTGGTCTCAATTGTGGTCTTTTTTACTACTCTTTCACTACTTATTTGCGATCTTTTATTAGACACAATGATCGGGTTTACAGTGTTTTCGGTTTCGTTTTTAACTATAATAATTGAAGATTTTATGGCTATTATATGGATATTATTATATTATTCAAATCATAAATTTTGCATAAAACTTTTATATTCTGACTTATATAATGTGCTATAAAATGTAAATCATATGTAAATTACCAGATAATGGCCTCAATTATATAAATATCTCATGAACTCCAGCATATATTAGAATAGAATAATTTTCTATCGTTTTTATATAAAAACAAAATTAATCATAAAAATTAATTGCAGTGAAAGTATAGAACAGTATTTATAAATAAAATTAACATTTCTTTTAGGCATTCACCAGTAATAAGGAATAATTTATTAATAAAATCCAAATAACTTATTAAATATTAGAAAAGAGAGTTCGTAGAAATCTAGACAATCATAGCTAATATTCCAAATACAGTTCGAATTGTTAACTAAACTCGAATTTGTTTTTTTTAAATATTTTGTTTCCTTAAAACTTTTTCCAATACTCTATAATTATTTAAGGAGAGTTTTTTAAAAAATTATTAAATTCCCACTCATTTAGACTAATTTGTAAGAGAAAGTGTTTTAAATTTTATTTATTAGAACTAATTAAATAAGATATAACTTAATTGATAAATGAGGTCAAGAATTTCGATTTCATACTTTTATTTTCTCTAATGGGTTGAGATCTGAATGGCTTGATTCGGGTTGGGCTGAAGAACTGTGCTCTGAGTGTTCTGCGATCAAGATTGCTGCCATCATCGTGGTCTTCGATCACTATTATGCCGGTCTTGTCGTCCAAATTGTGCGGCAATGGTATGACAATACTCTAAATATAGAACTAATTGTAGACATAGACAAGTCCAGTAACATTACAAGAATTTATGCCTATATTTGGCAACAATCTAATTCTTAACTTTTAAGATTGCATTTTTAGACTTAAAGTTTTTTTTAAATAAAAACATAAAAATATGTTTAAATAATAATTTAAATGGTTTTTTATATAATAATACATTCTATTCTTTATTCTTTGTACTTAAATTAGTTGAAATTTTATTTTTGTCAAAATATTAATAGATGTTAACTTTTAAATCTTTTGAATAAATGTTAACTTTTCCTAAAATATAACGCTTATTAAACTAATGATTGTAAAAACTTTTTTCATATTCTTAGAAAACTGACGAAAATAAATTCTTAATGGCTTAAAAATTAAGAATTGTCAGCTATTATCGTTTATTATTTTAAATTGCTTATTGTTTAAATCAACTTTTTAACAAATATAAATGCTTAAAATAACTTGTTAAAATTTAAATAATTAACAGAATGTTACTTTTAGATTGTTTTGTTTGTATATTTTCGCTTAAAATTAAAAATATATTAAAGAAATATCTAGTTTAAGAAATTGTAAAAATTAAAAGTAAAACCAATACCTGAACCGATTGCTTGTTTCGAGAATTCCTGCTGATGGGGAACGTTATAGTAAACGGCTTTTCGCTGGCAATGGGCTGTTCATCACTTTCATCGTATGTAATGAAAGAAGAGGTTAGAGACTCCTCAGGATCGAGATGAGGAGGCGATGCACTTTCCGCTTGGGATTGCTGGGATTGTTGGGTTGGGAGAGCCGGTGGTGACAGTCCTATAATTGCCATCTCTGCATCACTTAACTTCTTGAGACTTTCGTCAGATTCCAGTGACGGCACACTTGAGGCATAACAAGTGAAAGTCAAACCTATTTTTGGATTTAATAAGTTTGACAAACATTTAAATGAAGCGTAAAATAAGTGTTGAGAGTAAGTGGACTCAAGACTTACATAAATTAATAAATAGAAAGAAAATAAAATACATTATTTGAAACAATAGCTGAAAAGAATAAATTGGGAAAAATGACAAATGAATTGTAATCCCGAACCGATTCGTTAAATAAATGAAGTGATAAAAAGTTTGAGCTCTGAATAGAAGTTCCTTTTTATCAGATAAGACTCGGATTCTGTTCTGTATAGATGTTTATAAACTAGGAAATGGGTCTTTAGGTCAGTACTCATCAAACGAGTAATACTGTAATACACGGCTGATCGCTCTCAGAGATGATCCAAACCTTGTTTTCGTTCGTCATTTCACTCGCAATATAATCGAAAGAGAGATTCGGTTTACTATAGGACTGAATCTAGAGATGGGCTAACAGTTTGCTGCATAAGGTTTGGCTTAATTGATGTCTTTTGTTCATCTTTTGACTACAAGTTTTCCAATTATGTGTGACTTCTCTAAACCAATGATTGAAAGCATCGGTTAGTCGGCATTGTTGGCCAAACCGATCGATTTGATGCACTTAATCGAAAATCTCTTATTTACTTAACTTTGCTGTGAATTATCGTATTTGAGCTGAACTTTCGCTCTTTACAATCAAACTAATCGTAAATCGAAAACATATTCTTTACGAAACCGAATATTAAATTTGAACTTAACTTTTGTATAAAAAATAATAAATAAAATAATTGCTTATTTATAATAAATATGCGGTTCTAAACCAGTGAACAATCTTTTTTTATTTGTTTTATTTGTTTGTTCAAATTATTTACTCAATTAAGAAGTTGTAGTTCAAGTAATTCTCAAAATAATATAAAAAATTTAGCTTTAAGTTCAAAACAATTGTTTTGAAGGAAAAAGGACTTTATGTTTAAGTTAATTATATTTAGTTTTTACTTTTGCAACACTTGGTGGCGAGTTATGAATTATAATTTGAGATAAAAATTTAAAAGATAGAATCAAAAGTGAATTTTAAGTTATTTGTACTCAAAAATTACATAAATAGCAGACAATTCGTGTCTTATTCCTATATACAGCACATTATGGGCATAATAATAGTCGAGAAAATCTCTTCCGAGAGTTCCTATTCTAATCGTCTTTTCTATTAATATATATATAAATATATTTACACATTTATTGATGTAATTAAAAAACAGATTTTGTTTCATTTAGTAACTGTAAATTAGCGCTTATTTAAATATTTATGAGTTTACGTGTTTTAAGTTTTAAACTTTCGATCGTTTTGTTTGAGATTTATTTGAGGAAAGAGTTATTAGTTCTGAAAGAGTGCTCCAATTCATTGATGTTTTCGGAAGTTTGAAGTTTTGCTCAATTTTTTGGTTATCCATTCATGTTATACAACAAATGAATTGTTGTTAAGAGTAGAACAAATTAGTTAGGATTAGAAAAGTATTGAAAATCAATTCTATTAATTATTCTATTCTAATACGAGTTTTATTGTATCAATAGATGCAAAAACAAGTTTTTCTGCAATAGAGTTACTCCAAGACTTCTCAAGTGTTTTGTTAGAAAGTAATATATCTTAACAATTGTGTCAACGGATACAAAGTTTTGGAAACAGTTTTCTCAAAAGTTTTGAATTAATAGTTTTGTGCAATTAATCCGCTTATAGTATAGTTACGCCCAATATATAAATGCAATTATTATATAAATTGGAAGTTTTTTTTAATATATAACAAAACATATTAAATGTTTTGATTTAATGCGAGAAAATCTTCAAATTTTAAATTTAGTTCGTTTTAGGTTTCGTTTGTTATGAAAAATATAATTCCAAATAAGACTTCCGTAAAGTGTTTAGACAGTGAGGAGTAGTTTTTGGGTTAATTGAACTGCAAAGACGTAAAACTTATCCAATTGTTATTTTTATCAGAGAATAATGCACTTTAAAACTCGGCTCAAATTTTCACGTCTTATAGACTCGAGTTATATAAGAGTAGAACAGAAACTGAAATATTTAATTCCCGTCAATGCAATCGAAATGAGAACACAGAACAGAACTGAACTGAACTGAACAGAACAGTGAGAACAGGTCAGACCAAACAATACTAATGTGTATCAAATATATATCAATTATATTCAACAAAAAAATCAATCTTTTATTCAATCAATAATTCATTGAAAGAGCCGTTAATGGAATAGAAATGAGAAAAGAAATCGAAAATTGCTTTCAATCAAAAAGTTTTTTATTATTTATTATTTGTTTCCTTTTATACAAACAATCGATATTCGAAAACATCGGACAAAGCCTTAAATGTCTTCATATGTCTTATGTCTGATTAGTATTAGGTCCACGACGTCGACCAAAAGACTGAACCACATTCACGAACCGACGGTTGTATTGCATCCGCCGTTTGGCTCTTCCAGTCTTCTTCTTCTTCTTCTCCTGTTTCTCCACTTTAGGCGTCTGTCCCTTCACTTTGCCGGCCCGGGCGAGCGACCCGTGCACTTTGCCGCCCCTCAGGCGCACACATACGTCCACAAAGTCGCCGTCTCTCAGCCCACTCTCACCGATCTCCTGCTCCTCGTCCAGAGGTCGGCCGCAACTGTATAACACCTGCTCTTCATTCGAGATATTCTCTGCTTTTTCAATGAATAGCTATTTTAAACCAAAAGACAATCAATTCAAACACAATTAGAGATAATAAGAGTGACATTAGAGACGAGTTGTAGTAATCTCTGAATGCAATTACCTTTAAGTCGAAGATATCATCATTTTGTGAGACTTCATAGCAATGAGTCGATTGCGATCGCAAATAGATATGCATTTCGATTGGCTTTCGGTTTTGGGTTTAGACAACACTTCTATTCAGACAAAACAAACTTTAATTTAAATCATTGTTTCGAGAATTCAATGATAAATAAAAACTGGTTTTAGATAAATGTGAATCAAATTAATTAAATAACAATACCTTTCGAAGAGACCACTCGTTACGGAAAAGGATGTATCAGAGCTCGACATTTGCTATGACGTCATTCAATACACATTACATGCAGTTAAGCATAAATTACGTTAGTTTTGGAAAACTGTGTAATAATAATAATTATTGTTGAGATTAAAATGATGAATGAGTGATCTAGTTGCATTTTAACTAACTCGTAAGTTAGAGTTAATTAAAATTTATTAAAATTAGTTTTTAACAAAACAATAAATAAACAGAAAGTGAAGAAATAATTTGAATATGATGGTGTGCAAGGTGTGCAAGATGTGCAAGGTGGTTTTGTTATACTTGCAAAAAGTTTGAATAAATTTGAACAAATGTTTTAATCAAATGATAAAATTATTTTATTAGATGTAAATGAATGTACATTTGATCGATGGTTTGCACAACCGATCGGTTGTCGGAACAGTTGGACAACAGATTGAGTCAATATAACAATATATACAAAATTTGAGTTAAGTTCGGATTCTTTGAGTTGAAGAGTGTTTGCTATACGTTATCCATAGGAAGGAAGTGAAGTGACGGCGGAATCTCGAATTGCGGCGGTTTTGGCCGCGAGATATCGAATTGTACGGTAAGACTGCTATTACTACGCCTTCTCTTACTCTTTCGGTGGCAGAGACTGCATATGATTATTATGACCAGAAGTGTGGCGGCAGACACAGCGCCCCCAATCATTACAAAGTTTATTTCCGCCGCTTTTTTGCCTAATTAGACAATTAGACAATTGATTCAAATTAATTGTTTTGATTGACATAAATGACTAAGTGATTGGACTTACAATTGAGTTCATCTGAGCGGTCATTATGACCACAATTGGGGATTGTATTGCAATGAAGTGAAGACGCAATGCAATAACCACTGGAAGCGCATCTGAATTGATCGCATGTCGATCCCGGATCACGTATTTCGGTGAAACTGGCTTTGAATCCCTTCGCACCGACGGCTTTCTGGGCCGTAAGAAATCTGGGTTTCGATTAGAAATTAATCGATTAGTTTAGCTCTTATTAATCGATTTGAGGTTTGAGTCAAAACAGATATTTACGTAATTTTGAGCAGATTTGTAGTCGATATCAATTCACTCGTTTCGTTGTTTAGTTCACTTCCGCACAGCTCTACCGGTTGTTGACTCAGATCTAACCAAACTCTCACAACAGCACCAGAACATCCCCGGGCTGTACACAATTAGGTTTTAATGAGTTATTTACAATTAAGTATATTTAAAGTTCAGTCCATACCTATGGGTTCGCCTTCAACTAAAAAGGTTTCGAAATGGAAAAGCACTTTATATCGGGGCCGGACGGTAATGAACCATGTGCACACCTGCCGGTGCGGCAGATAACCATTTGGATAGTTAGGTGTTGTGACGACACCATTCTCCTTACCCGTGATGTTGTTACCGCAGTCTTGAGTCAAAAGATATTTTAATTGTTTATCGAAACAAAAATTAGTGAAAGACTGCAATACCGCCCAAATTGCTGATCGAGTCGATGAAGGAATAGGTGGCACTGAAACCACTGGACACACCCGTGTCGTCGGTATTCAGAATAATTTTAAGTCTATTCACTCCAAAATCAGTAACAATAGGCCCGGGAGTAGCGGCGCCGCAATATCTGCCGAATTTGATTTCCCGACCGCTTGAGAGCACTTCATAGATCTCAAGCCAGTCCTCCTGACACACGTCGTTATAACCGGGCACTGCCTTCTCCGGATTGATTTTGAAGTGATTGAACACCAGTTTCACCTGTTGTCCCGTTTGCCCGAAGAAGTCGTATATGCAGTATGTGCTCGAAGGGTAGTTGCTCGGATACCTGGGCGAGTTTATGTCTCCACTCTTGGTGCTCTCACTCACGTAGGAGAAGTGGCACTGGCCGGTCGAGGAGGGCGTGCCTGGCACTTTGTAGTCCGTCTCAAACAAATATCTGGCTTTAAAGCCCTGTCCTTGAGTCGAACCACTACTGAAAACTATCACTAGTGTCGGTCCTTCTGATAATACCGACGCCGGAAGGGTTTGACCGCAAAACACATAATCGAATTCGTCGACTGCGTCATGACTTTGAGTGTAGAGTCGAACGTAAGCATCAGTGCATCTGTTGGCACAGGTATTGATTCACTTTTAGTTATTATAATATCAAAAGTAGAGTTTTGTCAACAGAATCGAAAACGAAATCTAAATCTAATATAACTCAATTGGAATGACTCACTCATTCGGATCTGAGGCCGGAATCTCGAATTTTTCAAACTCTAAGTTTACTCTTTCCAAGTGTTGAGAGTCTTGGAGACCATAGATATAGTATTTGCAAACTATATTGGAATGATATAGGAATGGATAGTTTGGCGAATATACGGTTCCATTTGATTCTTTGCGACTCAGAATTTTCTGATCACATTCCGTGCCCTTTATGTGTTCCCCATCGTTCTTACCAATGAAACCTATTTGGGTGACACACATGGCGTAACACTTACTAATGTTTGCATTTATTTTCAAATTATTTATTTATTGTCATTTATAGTCTGATAAGAATTTAATCGAAAAAAGAGTGCAATTCATACCGAGATTAACGAATCGTTCGCTGAACTCAAACCAACCGGAAAAGCCTCGGTTTTGACTGTCGGCCGTTCTCTTGAGTGTTGTGAACTGAACGAACAGGTTTTCCCCCGAAGAGTAAACCATAAGATTTCTGTATTGCCCGCAATAGGTGGCAATGAGTGGGTCCTGATCTGAGCTGCCGTCGTATACTTTGATGAAGTCGAACGGACAGCTGCAAACGGATGGTTGGGTTAGAAGTTAATGAAGTAAACCACAAATTATTAACACATTGTTTGACATAAATCTGATTATATTTAGTATTTGATTAGACGTTGAGTTTGTTTGCGCTGAATGTCATTCAATGTTAGAAAAGCGATTTAAAAGTTGCTGAGACTTACTGCGGTCCGCCATAGAACAGATCGAAGTCCATAAACTCGAGTCTGACTCTCTGTCCTTTCCTTCCGAGAAACCTATACTGACAGCTCAAGTTTTTTGGATATACTCCGGGATATGTAGGGCTGAGAAACTGTCCTTCTCTCTTCTGTTCACTATATATCGAGTAACTGCATGTCTTATGTGGCGCAGGAGTTCCCGCAACGAATGGACCTATAAATTAAAATACGAATCGATCCATCAATTTGACAAATCGTGAAATGCCTCTCGAGTTTGAGGTAGCGCTGAATTCCAGTGCCAAACCATTGCGATTCTCGTCATTTCTCTAATAATATTATCTTAAAAACAATTCTGAAGACGAGTTTCTCAAGAATTTATAGATTGTATTGCAATAGATGTTACTATAAGTTGCTATTATTACACAAATAGACAAAATGATTGAAAGCTTAACTTTAAGTTAATTTTTTAAGGTTCTGTTTTATATCATATAAATCTATTCTGGAATAAAATCAAGACATTTCTATTAAGCTTATCTATTTTATACATTTGCACAAGTTGTTTTGAACAACTCATTAAAACTAATTGAATTTACAAAAATGCAATCGAGTTAATAGTTCAATAATATAATTGAATAAATTCAAGTGCACTATTATACTGTAGTAATGCATAATGGTAAAAATGCTACTTTTGACTAATAGAGAGCAAAGTTATGTTTGAGAGCAAAGTTATCACATTTAACCTGGTTACTACGTTTTAAATATATGTTGGCAAATTTGAATAAATTTGATATTCTGAATATAAGTATTAATATTAAATGTTTATGAATTATAAATTTTCTATTGAATTTTCTATTGAATATATCAATAAATATTGTAATTTACCTAAAAAAAGATTATATGTCCAAGCTAAAGATAATTTACTATAAGATTAAATATACGATAATTATTTGAAAAAAATGTTTAGTTCTTTTCTGGAATACGTATTATATTTAGTGGTAATTAAGATAATGGCTAAAGATTTTCTATTAGTGTTAGATGTTGTTTATGGCATTGAAATATAGATAATTAGGTTAAAACGGCTTTCTATTAATGCTTTTATCAGATGTTGGTTAAGAGAAAAAAATCCAATACTTAAATGTGAATAATATTGAACCCATTCAAGTGATTCAATAATAAATCAATACAATTATACTGTATATAAAAAAGTGAGCGGAAAACCAATGGATACTTCGCTCCTAAATCAATGTTCAAATGAACTCAAGCTTGTATTGCTTTGCCTCAAAGTTTGCTTTTCTATTAGTTTTAACAAATTCTAACATTATATTGAAAGATTGAACCATAAATATAATTAAATCGATTTATTCGCATCAAAATACATCGTTCAGATATTTTTCATACTTTTTATTATTAAGGCTTTTGATAAATAAAAATAAAAACTGAAAACGTGATGATTTCCAAAATGAAAATAAGTCTATTGGAGTGTATTTGCGAATTTGATTCTATCATAACTCTATAACACAGTATTGGGAACAGAGGAACAGAACAGCACTGACAGCAATGAACAGCACTGAACAGTTCTGAACAGTTCTGAACTGAACTGAACTAAACTGAGCCGAACCGAACAGAGAGGCAGGAATTCAATCGTTTGTCGAAATAGATCTCTATTGTAATCCATGTCACGAAAAGTTCAAATTGATTAACAGCACAACAAAACTATTGGATATAACATAATATTATATACAATGTATAGCGAAATAAAAAGGAATTATAAAAAGAACGACAAAATACTATCTTAGATAATAGCAAGAAAGTCGATTTGAGAGGAATGTAGTGTAGGAGCACTCACTTGCGTCGATAAATTCGTAATTGCCCTGAAATACCGAGTCGTCCACCAGTTTCTGATCCGTATAAAAGCCAAACACTAATGTCTGATACATTGATATTCGTTTTCGAGGCACTGTTCGACCGCAATAACGGCCTCCAAATGGAGTAGTGATTAGTTCCTGACTGGGCTCTTCCAATTCGGTGTATAAGTCGACATACTCGCCACTACAGCTACAGAGTATACAGTATTGCAATGTATTTATGTATTTTGGTTTCAGATATACCGCTCGAATACAGTATTACTGCATTACTCGCATAGTATTAATATTATTGTATTGATTGACGAAAAATTGAGTTAACATATTGTATAAAAGCAAAGCAAATGCATTGCATTCTATTCTATTGTATGCTTACTCGGGAGTAGTCCCTCGAAGATTGAAGAGGGAAAACGAGATTTGGACTCTTTCGTTCTCTGCCGCTATGAATGTGTAAATACATTGTCGCGAATGCTTGGGTTCGTTCGAAATGTGAGGCGACGTAAAAGTGCCATTTTTCAGACCATCCGGATTACTGATCAACATTCGATCGCATTCTAAAGTATATCCATCCCAACAATAAATGTACAAAATTTTAGTTTCAAACAAAGCATAGTGTGCCTACGTTTACACAAATTTCCCGGATACTTTTTAAGTGCATTTTTAGCATTTACAAACAGCATCTTACAAATTGTGTCTTTCCTGATAATACTGTTAACTTCTATTATTATTTTTTTAATAATCAATACTTTTTGTGTTAAAATGTGGCACAAATTGTGATTTCTTTCACAACATTTAGGAAATTGTTAATTCCAAACAATTTTAGTTTAAAGTTGTTTTGAGTTTTCAAAAATTGTTTCCACAAACATTTATTTATGTACAATTTAAAATTGCTTTGAAATGCTTTAAACTAATTTTGATCTTGTTTGGAAAAGAAACTGGCCAGTAGTCAATTTCTATTATTTCTATTTAAAGATTAACAAAATTTGTATAAAAATTCAAAGAGACTGCAGTCAAACACTGGTCACACTATTTACTCGATAAAGTATTGTGTTTGCACTTTGACTCGGAGTTTGCAACTCTAAACATGGCTTCAATTCTTATATATTTTTCAAATAGCAAATAATCCCAAGTTTTTGCTTCGATGAACAAAATTGGTTGAGGGCTGAAGGGCTCGGATTGAATATATGGTAAGGTTGGGGCGAATGATCATTAGATAAGAAGAATATCATTAAGTTTTTATTGATTTTTATCGTCAGTTTTCTGGAGAATAAAAGCGAACATTTGGTGATTCATAAAAGAAACAGATTTTAAAAATATTTACTGTGAGACTGAAGTATAACTTCGATCACTCACTCAATCTTTCTTACAGTTAGGGGAATAGAAATCAATTTATTCGATTCATAAATTTTGCTAAAAGTTATAGATATGCAGGGCTGGGGATGGGCTATGCACCTTCCTAGTTTAAATCAAATACTTAATAAACATTTTTAAAAATTCAGTTTTAAATTTACATGGATTTAGTCGAAGTTTGAAAATCTAACATTGGAGAATCTTTTAGACCAATTGCTAATACAATTGTATAATGTAAGCTCGACTGCTTTTACCTACGCACTCTCTTAAAAAGTCAAGCTTGCACATTGCTCTTTTATAAAATATCATAACAATTATATATTTGATACAAAATAATATATATTTTATGACTAACATTATGAACAAGAAAATAGATTTACATTTTTATTGAAGAAATAAAGAAAAAGTGTATCAGTTGTGTAAGTTTAGACTTTAGAGTATGACTGCGAGACTGTTCTACTGTTACAGTACGTCTGTATGACTACTGATCTTATTATGGTGTTTATGAGGCATAATCTTTTCAATTTGTCTATCAGATCATCAGATCATTTCTCTTTATCATTGATAAAAGGATGTAATGCTAACCAACTATAGAGTAATAAAATGATATACAACTGGATGTGCGCTCTGGTATGCGGTTGGAAGTGCCGACTCTAACACATAGACATTTAAATAATAGATGATATGATTCAGTAGTAGACGTATATAAAACTACATAAAACTCCGGCATTATGTGGTACTAATGTTTTTGAGAAACATAATTCCAGACCTTTCAAAAAAGATGCGTTCCATCCCTCCATCCCTTTCACATATTTCTTCTTCTATACAATCTTTAGCTACTCTTAGATTTAGAACTGTTTTTATTATAAGCTTCAGAACTGAATAAATTATAAATAGAGTCGTAATTCGTATCAAATATTTAATACTTTTGTTGAATACCTAATACTGAAAACGTAACAGACTAGTTTTAGTAGTTTAGTAGTTTTAAGGAGTCTTATCAATATTTAGTATTTAGATGACATAGTCTCGACTCAAGTGCTCATCTTTGAGCCAACGACAACGACAACGACAGGCATCGACAGCGACGGACAGTGAATCGAAATGGGAAATAGGAAAGAGAATAGAGAATAGGAAAGAGGAGATACTGCCGATACATCACTAATGACAGTACCAGTGGTCGATATAGGACTGACATGAGAGAGGATGAGGTGGTTAATGGCAAATAAAATTGCAAATAATGGTTGCATTCTATCACTTTAAAGCTACAAATTATATATGAATTGTCTTAACTGATCAACACTTGATTACTCGAACCGTTAGATTCGGTCTTAAATTATCGGTTTTTTCTAGTCTTTTCTTGTTGTTGATGAGAGAAAAATAATCTTTTCGTTCTCACAATTTCAAGACTTTGTGTAATATATCTTATTTATCAAAAGTGGATGAGAGTTGGGGACAATTTTTCATCTCTTTTCTTCAAAACATAGCATCAATTTTCAAATAAATTGTTTCGAAACCCAATCAATACAAGTAGTGCATTGAGTTGAGCCGTACCGAACCGAACTAAACCGAATGCCAGCACTCAGTGGTAATATTTTCTAATTTAAAAATTATTGGTTTTGAACCGCAATTAAATCATTATCGATCGTCACATGTATTCAATGGATAGCCTATTCTCTGGTATTAATCTCTTGAGACGGAAAGCGTGTAAACACTAAAAAGAGCTCTAAATTCATTTGAAGTGCTCTACGATTAATAGCTTTGCTTTCGTACGGAATTCAGAACACAATTCAATTCATTTAAGGGTTCACTGCTTTTCCCCAACAGTTAGCGTCGCTTTGAATTCAATTGTAGGAAAGGATTGAAATTTCAAATGATTTACCGTTTGCTTCAACCGATTTGTCGATTGTGTTCATTATTAGAATAATAGTTAATAAAAACGCATTTGATTGCAAACTCCCAACCATTGTCTTCAAGTCGGCTCAATCACTACATTCCAGAATTGCTGCCATAAAGGGTTGGCTTTCATACAAATCACTCCATTTTGAGACTCTATAGTTAAACAATTTACAGTCAAATCAAGTCAATTGTTAGTCAATTCCTCTAATCATTTAAACATTGAAAAGAAGAAAACTTTAAAAACAGAAAAACATTTTTAAGTCTAGAGTTGAGTTTGGCTTTGAAGAGCGCCAACGACTGTCTGTTCGGCTGCATCTTCACTGAACTCAACTCAGAAGCCATGACATAATCCACAGCACTATTGCTCTGCAAAGAATAGCTCGAAATTGTCTATCTTTGCCTCAGTTCGCATGCTCTCCATCCGTCTGGCCTAACACTCCTCTCACAATTACATCCTCAGCCTCATTCTCATCGGAAGCTCAGATTCGCAAAACTTTTACAATTCTTTAATTCTTAAATTTCTCTCAAATATAATTAAATGCAAATTAATTCCTTAAATAAATGTCAAACAATTCATTAATTATTCAAATTTGAAAATATTGAATTGATTACATTTTTGACAAAAAAATGAATAATTGAATTATTTATTTGGTTTTTACAATAAATTAAATTAGAAATTTTGTGAACAGATTCTAAATTCAAATTTTTATAAACAAATTCCGATGAAATGCATGGAAGCGAAGCACAGAATTATAACAAATATCAATAGAAACGCTGACTAGAGTTACAGAACGTATAGCGAAAAGTAAGACACATATCGATTCATTCTGGTATTGATCCGTTCGCAACATTCACTGTTTGACTAAACATCTCATCATTTCAAGTGTTTGTGACTCAAACTTCGAGTCGAAGGAAACGCACCACTCGTTGATAGTAATGGGTTTTGAAGCAGAAAATATTTGGAACAGCTCTAAGAAAATAGCCAATTCTGTCTAACAATTATAAAAATGAATTTTAGCTCTTAATCAATGATATTGTCTGTAATTGAGTTTAGGTTCTGTAGGGTTTGGGTATAGGTTCTGAATTCTACAAAATGCACTCAAAAATTCTCATTCTATTGGAAAAGTGATATAAAAAGGAATTCGATTCCGAGCTATTGAATCAATGGCTAAATATTTGGCTTTTTGTTAGTATAGCTTTCGATGGATAGACCAAAAAAGGATGTATTGAATATTTGAGTTCGCATTAAAAACTACACAATAATCACATTTATCGAATCAATAGATAATACTTGAATTTTTTTTATAACACATTATTGTTTAAACGCTTTTATTTTATTTTATTTTATTTTATGCACAAAACGTGTTTTGTTGAGCCAATTGTTTTTTATTCAATGAGATTAACATTTGAACTAATAATTTAGTAATAAATTAATCAAAGATTCAAGAAATACATTATGAAAACAATGATAAAGTGAAGCCGACAGTGAAGTCGTATCTTATTTAGTCCTAAAGTTTATGTTATTTACAATAAAATTAAACAAAATTAAAGGCAATGATTATTACTTAGAATTACTATTGCTTTCTAGAGTAGAAATGATTTTTATGATTTGTATTACTTATATATTTATATAATAACCACATATTTTAAAATAAAAAATCAATAAAATTATTTCAGTTTAGCTCTTAATGTCGACACTATTCTAATTATCACTTCCGGCCTCGTCATCGGTCATGACATGTACTAAAACGCCGACAGCTTTTCCCAAACTTCCGGCCGTTTGTAACAGATTATTGACAGGATTTGAAGCATTTGCTGATACTACTGGTCCTAATTGTTGTAATAAATAATTCAAACATTTTTTGCCAATTTTTACTTCAATTCAATCAAAACCTGGATTTTCAGATCCGTTCGTATGGTTATGATGAAGAGGTCGGGGAGAAGAAGAAGATATGTTATTATTGTGCAAATTCCTATGTTGTGGTCCACCCGGTATCCGGGGTAATGAACTTGTGTTATGAAGTGCTGCTAAATGATGAGAGGGTTCGGGTTCTGATTCGAGAAGTTGGCGTAACCTTTAAGACAAATATTTGTCAACACTTTTATCAATTAAATCACTAATTATTGGCAATGAGTACCTCTGCAGCTGTGCCTCCAGCTGTCGATTGTGGTCCTCCAAGATCTGCATTCGGGTTTCGAGTCGACCCTTGTGTTGGCGCAATAGCTTGGCCTCAGCCAACATCGCTTCCTCTCGATTGGGGGTTGATATGGGAGTGATATCAAGCTCTGAATCACTTAATAGATTGGACCCTATTTTCGAGTGATTTACGTAATTATTTAGATTATTAGTCGAGCGTTCGCTCATTCGTTCGGTTTTCAGTCTTTCGTATTCGTCCTGAAGTACTCTATTGTCAAACGAATCAATGCTTTCAATCAATTTATTTAAGTGTTTTTACCACAAATACCGGTTCTCTTCTTCCAACTCATGTATAATAGACTCCAATTCGTCCCTTTGATCGGCTTCTATGGCCGCCATCACCTGTGCCGGACTCTGTGGCGCATAACTACTGTATGCGTAGTCATTGCCCAATGTTTGACAGTATTGGGCAATCAATTGGTGCTCGTCTTCACTGTAATTGTATCGACAATTAAGTAATAAAATATTGAATTTTATAATTAAATATAAAAACTAACGACTCGTCGGGCGTTGAGCTACTCCGGCCTCTAAGCTCTACTTCGGCCAAACGGTTTGCATAGAGTTCTAGCTTTGAGTGCATATCTTGTGACGTGTGATGTAATGTATGGGAAGGAGAGGGCGCCGGGCTTTCCAAGTCGTCCCCTTCTAATACTGTTTGAACGGGTAGGTACCCAACCCGGGGATGGCGTTTGAAATAACGTTTTGATTTGAATTTATTGCGAATAATGCGAGTGAAGTCACGAACGTCTTCTCCAGAACGTGTGGCCAAACAGTATTCTTGCATCGGATGACTGAAACATATAAACAATAACAATGTTTAGGATTAAGAGAACAAGTGAGTCAAGTCAAGTGCTTCCGATCTGATCCATACGTGATCTTATGGTGTTTGGCTCTCCTGCCGGAGAAGAAGCAGTTTTGGCACAAATCGAAATTAAAACACTTCAGACATCGATATCGAAAACCAACGATCGGATACTGTCTGCAGATATTGCACTTGGCCTGATGTTTGGCTGTCTCGGCCGCTGAGAGCCGGTGCAGCACAGGCAACCATACTATAGACTGCGGTTCCTTGAGCAGCCAACCCAGGAAGTCAGGCGCTTGAATCTCAGCTTTATTGCCAGCCCTGACAAAACAGGAGCGAACACTTGGCTCGATATTACTGCCCCCAAACGCAGCGATCTCAGCCAGGAGTCGGGGTATTTGTATGCAGTCGTGAAGCAAAAGACCTAATTTTCTTTCGTCTGCACTTCCATTAGTGCTCGCAATGAGTCGAAACAGATCTACGAAAACAGTTAAATAAAACAATAAAACCATTCAAAGCATTCAAACCATTCAAAGCGTTTCAATCGTTTGTTTATCAAACGGAATATACTGTAAACAGACTCTTATCTCACATTTATATTTGTCTTCGAGAGAGGCCTTAGAGAGAAGGGCTAATCCAACTTTGAAAGACAAAATTCTGATATATCCCGTTCGAGTGGACCTACAGAGCAAAACATTGTTTTATTGTTATCGTAATTAAACAATTGCTTAGTTCAGACCAAAACAAACAAAAACACAAAAATTCTTACGTGTCGTAGAGGTTGAGTAACCAATTAAGACACAAATCAATACAAAGAGGAACGTTAACGAGCGTCGAGTGCTCCACAGATATGCTTTCGTATACGTTCTGCAAACAACTGATCATTTCTGGAACACTGATTAGTCGGTCGTTCTGTGCCCTCAGCCCAAACTGATCGAACAGTGCGATCAAAGTGTCTAATGGAATCAAATCGAGACATAATCTTCTTTGAACTGTTCGTAACTTCATTGCCGTTCGATAAGCCGAATACCGAACCTCATTGTACTCGGTTAGGGAGTTGAGGATTTCGGTATATTTAGGCGATTCCTATTACATTCGCCCAAAATATTAACAATTGTTTATTCAATTCATATTGAAATTCAATCTTTTTAATCAAATTAATGGCAAAAGTCTTACCCAATGAGTGGTTTCAGTCGCGTGACTGTCGAAAGAAAACAAATTAATAGAAACAGAATATAATAACTTAGTTGTAGTGATGAGAACCTACTTTATATAATAAGGCACTTTGTTTGCGGCCACTGCCCTCTCCCAGGGATGATCGACAGCCGCATTAAGAAACTGTTGTTGAGCTGCGCCCTGATCTCTGAGGGCCTGTTCGATGGCTTTCTGTCGTTCGTCAACCGCCAGTTGGAGTAAACGCGATCGAGTGTTCAGTTCCTCCAAATAGTTGAGGTTAGAGTGGGACAGAAGCACATTACAGCCCGTTATACGAGCGGCCGATTCGTTCACCTGTTCCGTCTGACTCTGGATTTGTGTCACTCTATCGCGGAATGACTGCAATTCGTAATATAAGAAACGACTTTCAATAGGCATTCAAAGAACGCTATTTCACAACAATTCAATTGATAGCGATATGAGAATAGCTTTCAATCAAGTGTTACAGCAATTGATGTAATTGTTTATGAATTATATTTATTGTTGGAATAGATGAAAAAATTTGCCAAATTTCGAGATAAATAAAACTAATAGTAATTTACCGTAAGTTCCATAAGATGTTGAGGCAGTTGATCCAACACAATGTCCTGAATATTAGGCCATTTGGTTTTGTATGTCTCGACGGAATGCAGTTTAGTGCTGAGCTCTTCCATTCCCTTCTGCAAGCCATGCATTCTCTGCAGAGAAGTGAGAAAACGACCAAAAGTTAACATTAAGTTATCGACGCATTAATCAGATATAGATATTGAAGCGAAACGCTTATGAAATTCAATACAGAAAAGCAATGTTCATAACAATGCATTGCATTTGTATTTGTATTTTGATGTTCTGTTCAGCACAAGACTAGAGCGAATAGTGCCAATAGTGCCAATACTAACCCTCTGAACATCATCTAATCGTTTCTGTCTTTGCTCCGTCTGTTGCAATAATTCATTCCATTTATCAGAGAGTTTGTTCACTTCGCGCCGTATGCTTCGGGTGAGCTCTTTCGACTGATCCATACCATCGCCACTCCTGTAATGGGAACGACTGTCCCCTTCATAATCTTTGACTGAATGAAACAATAAACAAGACGTCAGTCCAACAAATCAGAGCCCAAACCTTATTTGTAATGAATTTATTGCAAACACAACCAATGCCTTACATATACGGCTTAAGCAGCTCTTTCGCATCACTCACTCTAACAACTACTCTATTCTGTCTATGTATGCATAACTCGAGTCCTAATACTGGATCAGTTCTGAAATAGCGGTCAAATTCAGATCTAATCACTGATAGCATCGAATACAACAGTATTTGATTCAACGATAAACGCAAAGGCATTCAATCCATTAATGAAAGTCTTTTGAATTATGTATGGCTCGAAAAAAGCAAATTATCATAAAATTGTCGACAAATTCAAATAAATGTTTTGCAAGTCAGGTGCGAACACAAAACGGAATTCTATTTATATTTCCAAAATCTCTAACACTTTTATTAACATTTTTCTGCACTAATCGATACAAATGATGGAACGGAAAGAGTGGACATAAACCGCTTCCACACACAACGGAATCATAAATATTAATTAATTAAATTTTAAAATTTAATTCTCGATAAAAATTAATACAAAGAATAAATTCGTAAAAGTAATTGTAAACCGGGTATAGAAATATTTCAAATTAAAAAAAATTTAGATAAAATAATAGAATTCAATCATAAAAATAAAGAATTAAAATCATATTTATCGCCAATCGATAAAATGAGTTAAAAAGCATACCTTCAGAATCACTGCTCTCATTGTGTCCGACGTCTTCTTTGGCGACATATTGTCTTCCGGCCAAAAGGGAGCTCTCAATGAGTTCCCGTTTGTCGTCGAGCTGTCGTCTAATGTTCCGGTTCTCCTCCTGTTGTTTCAAAATGACGGCCACATCGCCCCCAATGGCCGGCTGTGACGCCAATTCAGTCTCCTTTTTGATGATCCATTCGGTTAATTCGCGGAACGATAGCAACAATTGGTTGCATTGATCGGCACTTATTTCCGGTCTATTCCTCATTGAATTCGACTCTAATTTAGAACTATTCCATCGATTCATTTCGTTGTCTTCTTCTGGTGCTTCAAATACTTCTATCTCTTGCGTATCTTCGGCTGCTTTTTCTATTTGTGTCACACTTTCCGGCACTTCAGCGCTTTCCGGTTTGTGGTCTACCGGTTCTACTGCTTCTTCAGGTTCTTCTGTCTCGACTCTGTCTTCTGTCTCGTCGACCGGCACCGTCAGTAGGTTTTCCTGAGTCTTGTATTTGAAAATTAATTAAATTATTTGTTATAAATACAATCCAATCATTATATATAACAATAAATAATTCGATTTATTAAATGTCCAGTAATTGGGACCAGAATTTCGCTTCAATTGACTGATCATAGGCAGAGTTCACGTTAACAAACATTAATTCTACAAATATTCGAAAAAATTAAAATAATTGAACGAATTTCGACTAAATTTAATACAAACATTGAAAGTAAACAAAATAATCGGTAAAATGAGCTGAGATTTGCATTCTTTTGGTTCGAATTTGATTTCTAATCCGTTTTGATTCACAACAAACTCAAACTCAAACTCTCAATGATTTATAGAGCATGCGATCTGAGGCACGGAATTGATCGATCGGTGCGAGGTTTGCAGGTTTGGAGGATTAATGCAATTCGAGAGCTCTTCTCTTGTAAGTTATATGGGCTCTAATAGACTATTCTGTACTCTATTCACAACAAAATTACGGAAATTAAAACCTAAAAAAGCTTTGAATTTTCCAAAAATTATATTTCAAATTCGCCCCAAACTCTATACATACGAAACGAATTTCTATTAAACACTCGTTTCTCCGATTCATCGAAACTAAAGTTATTTTTAGAACTTATAAAGAGATTATTTAAGTATTTGTTTATATCTTTAATTCTAATATTTGTTGCACTAATGCTTTCATTTGTCGTTTCGTAATAATTCGTTTGACAGACAATCAATGTAATGAAATATTGAATCAAATCTTTTCAAAAAAGAAAAATTCGATCCAATCCATAGATTAATGTCTAAAAAATCAAACGATTTTTTTGGTTAATGTTTGTTTGAGTGGACATAACTATAGCCCAACTAATAATGAGTATTAATCACAGAATATGCCCTTATTTGGCGATTCGCTAAATGTTACTTAAATTAAGTGAAGACCAAAACGATTCGACTATTAGTTCATTACTTACTGCCAGCGAAACCCATTAATTATTCATTCATTACGTTTTCGGACTATACCACTAAAGTTGTAGTCAAATCAAAATGATTTTTACGTTCAAAATGCTCTTTAATGTTGAGTTTTTATAATAAAAAGTTCTATTATATGGTGTTATGTGTTCTAAAAAATATTGGTTTTAAGTTGCAATTTGCAAACTTATAAGTTCATAGAATGTCATTTTTTATATTTTGTTTATATATTCGACGTTTCTCTACTAACAAGGGATCAAATTATTGCTAAAAATATTTTTCTTTAATTAGAGCTTCGAATTCATCTAAAATAATGATTGGATTAAGACTAGATTGCAGTCAACACATATTGGCAAACTTCAACTTTTATTATATACAGTGTAGTGTATGTACACTTTCAAAATATTTAATAATTTCGCAAGATTATTTCGATTTAAATCAGCTGTCTAACTTTTTTTTTGAATTTACGTCAGAGATTAAAATATTTAAATATCTTTAAATCAAATATTCGCATAAAAAAGCGGTTGTATTAATAAAACAAATTCCATTTAATTCTAATTTTAATTTTGATTATTATTTTTTAAATTTGGCAAAACATATCTTCCAGTGCTCCGAACATGTCTAACTTACAATAATAAATTAATCTTTAGTCATCCGAGCCAGTTAATTTGAACAAATTTGACATTTTAAACAAAACTATAAACTTATTTCGTTTCAAAAACTGTTGTATATCTCACATCAATTCAATTCAAAAAAGAAAACTATATTTCCAAATATGAAACAAATTAATGTAAATTTGTGTAAATAATCAAATTCGCAATTCATAAGAAAATGAAGTTTCTATTATGTATGCGTCTAATAATCAAATTTAAAATTATAATTTTTAAAATAATTTAATTTTTTAAAATTGGCCCGCAATAGAACATAATATAGGAATGTTTTGTTATAGCACTTCAATGTTTTTAACTGATTTTTTCAATTTGTTTTCTATATAAAAAAACTTTAAGTTAAAATTCTATCAAGTTAATTGGCCTCATTATAATATTTGTCTGACAAAATTTTTTTAATTGACGCAAAGCAATAGCACTTTGTGTTAAATGCTTTATAGCACTATTTTATTACATTTTTACTACTTGTCAAAATAATACACTCAAAATGGCCAAACCCCAATTCCCCAAATGCAAATCGCCAAATACTTATGGCCAAAATGCATATCGCCCAAAGTCAATTTTTATGTATTTAGCCAAACAAATTTTAACAACGTAATTTATACACAAATATATAATTAAATTTAATTAAAAATAAATAGTAAAAGAGTTTCAATTAAAATATTTAAAATAATCAATTATAATTATTAGACCTGGACAGAACTGGATCGCGGACAACTTTGTAATCTTGCTTTTGATTACGTGTCTAAAAACATTTATTTTATTCATAACTTCAATAACTTAGAAATAGCAATTACAAGTTTATATTCAATAATTTATTAAAATTTGAAATATTGTTTATTCAAATACTTATTGATTAATAATTATCAAAAATTTAAAAAGAGTAATCATTTTTTAAATTAACAAATTAAACTACTTTATTATATAATAGAGTTCTTATACCTAGTTTAAATTTTAATTAAATATTAATAAATAATTTTATTTAATAAATTTTTAAATTAAAAGAAGTATAAGTTTTCAGTTAAACTAAATTAAATAAATGTATTATTTCAAACTAAATATTAATTTTATCATAAGTTTTCTAATAACCTCTTTGATTGTAATCTTATCAAAAGAATTTGGTTTCAGAGTATAAAAGTATGTTTGGATTAACTTAGAGATACTTTTGGCGAAATGTATGTATTTTTGGCAAAATGGGTTTTGAAATTTGCATTTAATTTTTTACCAAATGCATATTGGCGAAATGGATTTGGCCTATTGGATATCTGGTGTTAAAATTTATTTTGCTATTTTTAAAATTAAAACTAATTAAAATTATTTTAAAATTCAAATAAACAAATAATTTAATTTGAAAAACAGATTAAATTCATATTTGTTTATAAAGTCTAAGAATTTATTTAAAACCTATTAAAATAGTTTTTTAAATAATAAAATAAGCCATAACTAGAACCCATCAAACGTTAAAAAAATAATATGCGCGTCAAAAGTAGGGAGTATGAGAATGTCGGTATAGAAATGGAATATTACTTTTGGAATATTAAATTTTATATTTAAAATATAGTATTCAAATTAATTAATTAATTTTTAAACAATTTCCATATATTATTTTTATTCTAAAAAACTAAACTTTAAGCAAATGTAAATAAACTATATAAATTATCAACATTTGCAAACAGATTAAATTAATTTTTAATTCTATCATTTGTTTATAATATAACTTTAAAAATTTTCTATATTAACTGATTCAAACTCCCTACTTTAAACAAGCATATTATTTTTTCAACATTTGGTGGGCTCTTGCCATAATATTGTCCTGATCGCTATTTGTAATATAAACAAAGTATTGTATTGTATATATATTTTACGCAACATATCTGTATAAATCTTTTTCTTATTCATTCAGAATAGAATAAATCGAGTTAGAATACTTTATAACTCAAAATAGACAGAGTCGATTTTAGGCAGGATTTCCTTTATTCTCAAAGTTAAAATTTAAAATGCAAAATTTATAAATGTATTGATCAAATTTCAAAAAAACTTATTGAGCATAATCAATATACAATATCCTATATTTAAATCAATTCAGTATTTAGAAAGAATAAAACACAAATTTAATTGATAAATAAAAATTAATTTAAAAAAATTTAAATTCAAGGTCAGTTTAACAAAACAACTAATATCTTGTTTGAAAAATCTTAGTATTATTTATTATTTTAGTCATTTTATTTATCTTATATCTTATCTGATCCCCCACTAGGGTTGAACCAAAAATGTCTTTATCCCGTACCGGCCCCTCCCTTGAATTTGCCTATATTTGGACCTCAATTCTTCAAATACCAAAAAATTAACTTGATTGACTACTACAGTTCTATTCAGCACCAGCACCGGCCGATTTTATCATGTTTTGCATCGAATTAATTATTATTTTTTAAAATCAATTAAAAACTCACCAAAACTTTGACTTGTTGAGATGCAGAGACAATTGGGGTTTTGTATTCACTAAATTTAGTCCAGAGTTCATCATAACTTTTCTATAATTGTAATTTATAAATAAGTTAATAAATAAAATTTAAAAAAAACAAAACAAAATCAAATCAAATCAAATCAAAACCTGAATCAGTTTTGTCTGCTCCTCGAGACGAATGGCCGCCTCATTCCGGTCCTGTAATCGATATTTATCGGTATAGCTCTTCAATGCAATCAAAGTCTTTGCATATGAATCAAACTCAGTCTCCATTTTGTCGACCTGTTCCGGGAGGTCTTCGGCCAACACTTCGTTGTCGATTCGGTTCTGGAGCTCAATGTCGACGCTTTGAATCCAACGCAAAATCGAAAGCAGTTGTCGTTCGCATTGTTGTGATTCAGTCATTGTGGTCTCCAATTCGTTTTGCCTCTCCCGGGCCTCTCGACTCAATTGATCCCATCTTTCAGTTATTCGATTCACGTCTTTCTCCAATTTTTCGGATGACATCTGTTTTTCGATCAAATCTTTACTGATTTCTTGAATCCTTTCCATTCGTTCGATCGGTTTGTTTCTAATATAGTTCTCTAAGTCCTAACAAATAAACTTCGATTAGATTTCAATTAAATTCAGTTTAAACTCATATGACTTACATCAAGACATTCGGATATCTCTTCGGCATCGGCGGCCAATTGTGGTGAACGCTTCAACTTCTTCGTCAGTTTGTCTAACCAATCGTTTTCATTCATAACTAATCGCTTTAGTTCTCCAGAAATAGTCTGCGATTTCTTCACTTCACTCATCGATTGGTTAATCATTTGTTCGTATTTTTCAAATCCGTTTTGAACCGAAATATGTCGTTGTTTGAGGTCTTCGAGCGAACCGGTAGTCAACTGATTCAGATTAATTTCATCTAGTTTCTCTTTAATACTTTTAATCTCTTGTTTTTTATTGAGAATATCATTCAAAATAGACTTCAGTTTATTTAAATTCGACTGAAACTCAGTTCCGGTCACTTGAGTTGCTTTTTCGATGTTGTCTTTTGACTTTGAAATCCAAGTTTCGGATTCGGTTAGCATTTCGTGAATAGCATTACTATTTTGAAAAACGATTTTCAATTTGTTATTCTTATCAATCGTCGCATTCTTCAACTTTTCCCACTTTTCGTTAATTTCATTAAACTTTTGGGCGTTTTTGAAATTAAATGTTTTTGTTATTTCGACTGCATTTCGATTGACGTTATCAATAGAGGACTGAATCGTTAATTTGATGTCTTTCTGAAGTTTGTTGCACTGTTCCAACTGCTGTTCCAAAGTCTCCAAATCCCCGATCGCAATGTCCTCTTTGAGGAATTGGTTCACTTCATCCATCCATTTGTCGAGACTTACGATCTCTTCCTCTAATACATTGATTGTTTGCTGCGATTTGGTTATCAAATCGATTCTGCCTTTGATTTTGTCTTTCACTGAATCCCATTTCAAGTTCAGTTCGGCCACTGTTTTCGACAATGACTGCACCCATTCTTTTGACTTGTCTTCGGATTCGTGTATTCTTTTTGCAATTTTATTAATATATTTTAGATTTGTTTCTTCAGAACAAACCGTTTTAATGAGATTTTCAAACTTTTTTAGTTCTATTTCCAAAGTGTTGCTGTCGTTAATCGATTCCATAAAATTCGAATCAATAGAAGTGTTTGTTTTGTCCAAACACTCGGACAGACCTTTAATAGCATTCGAGAGCTCAACCGGTAATTCGTTTGAGTTATCATTTTGTTTAACACTTTGTTTCACTAAATCACTGCTTCTTTTAGATATATTTATCAACTGATTATCAAAACTAATAATCTTTTTATGCGTTTCCTCCCAATAAGATATAAAACTTTTAATGTCATTAACATTCGAATCGTTGGCAAAATAAGGCATTTCAGCGCATATTTTAAGTATATCTTCGGTTATCTTCTGAACTCTTTCTTTTTGCGATTGCATAGACTTAAGTCGTAACTAAATATCAAAAATAAATCAAAAAGAGTTTAGTATAAGAATTGTTTAAAAAGAAATATCGAATTACTTTGCTTTGATCCAAAAGTTTTGGCACTTCTTCAATGCTATTAATAGACTTTTCCGCCGATTGTAACCATTTGTGATGTGTCTCAAGAACTCTTGTAATCGCATCCGATTCGCTATGAATTCGATTAATTTCAACCCAAGAAATCACTTTTTGATGCCTTTCTTCCATTATTTGATTCACTTCCAGCCATCGCTCCTGAATGTTCTGAACCACTTCTTCGATGGGCTGAGAGTCTTCACCAACTAATCAATACAAATAAAATCATTAATTAATTTAAATTATTTAAGTTTTAACCAAATATTTGAATTGATTGGCGACTAACTCGAGCTCAAGTCCTCGACAATCTGCTTTCCCTGTGCAATCAACTGTTCGAATTCGGTTTTACGATTTTCAACGTCTGTTTCGGTGTCTTCTAATAAAACCTGCTGTTCCTCAATGGCCAACGAGTCCCACAGAAGCGATCCCTCTTCGTCTTCGTTGTCGATTCCAAGCGCTTCCTCTACTCTCTCGAGCCATGAAGATAGTGTATCCAAAGCCCTCTGCCATTCCTGTATTCGCCACGAATCTAGTCTCCGCTTCTTAGCACTCGAACCGGTGGTCGGCATCGAAGCCGACTGATCGGTGTCTGAAGAGTCTTTCGAGTCTTTCTTTTCTGGTGTCGACGCTTGTGAACAACTGGAGGAACGACTGGTCGGTTGACTCAAAGCATTGAGAGTTTCGCCCAACTGTTCCATTCTCTGCAACATTGTGTCCCAGTGTTGGGTCAGTCGCTCCAAATTGCGGGTAATCTCCGAAGTGGCAGCACTTCCTCTGTTCAGTTTGCCCAGAAGTATCTGTGCCTGATCTGCCAGATTCGAAGAGTTGGTTTGCTGTAATTCCATTTCATTCTCCATCTTCTGGAGCCGTTTCACCAAATCGAGCACAAATTTCGAACCGGGCTTTGTCTCAGTGGCCGCGTCTTCCATTTCGGACAGTCGTCTGTCCAGTTTGGTCAGCCATTGACTGAATTTTCTCTCCTCTTCGCTCAATATTTTCCACGAATTATAGATTGTATGCAATGTATCGCCGGTGTCCTCAACGAACCGACAGACGTGACGCCATCGCTCAGCCAATGCCTCCAATTGGTCCTCTAAGGCCGCAAAATCATTATCACTATTATTGTCGTCATTAATCACAACCATATTTGAAACCGAATTAACCACTTCTTGTTGTTCTTCCAATTGTTTTTGCAAAAGTCTGTGTTGTTTCAGCTGTTCCTTAACGGCCGATAAATTCGATCCAATATTCGAAAAACCACTTATCTTGTCCTCAGCCGACGTCAACCACTCGCGCAAACAATTCAGTTGTTTTTGTTGTAAACTCATGAGAGCGTCGTTTAGCTGTTGCTGTCTATCCATCGCTTTGATCCGCAACTGATCCCAACGAGCGTTCAGTAGTTCCATTTGCAAAGATATTTCATCCCTTTCATCAGAGTCACACACATTAGAACCGATCAAATCCTGGCCTTCGCTGAACATCTCTTCAATCTTCTGCTGGTAATGACTTAATTCAATCATAAAGAGCTCGTTGTCGTGGAAGAGCTGTTTGACAGTTTCCACATCTTTGTTGGCAATCGGTTCGCAATGGTTGAGCTGTTCCTCAGTGCCCAACATCCAGGTCAGTATGTCTTCTAAGTTTGTCTGGTATTCACTAATTTGTTTTTGATCCAAATCTGAAGACTATTAATAAAAAGTAATATTTATTTTTAGCTAAAATTATAAATCTATAAAAACACAAATAAATCGACGAATAGAGTACCGAAGCTTCACATTTGTCACTTGGATTGACAGCATTTAAGTCAATTCCTTCGTTTTGAAGCGCTTCAAAAAAGCACATGACATACATCATCACTGACTTCTTGTCGGGTCGGGTAATGTTGATGTCTAACATTAAACAGTTATATAATGTCATTCAAATGTCATATTATTTCAGGAAAAATGTCAAACCTTCCGGATCTAAGAGTTTCTCGATCTGCAAATGTCTAAACGCTAAGTCAAATGCTTGGGTCAGTCGAGTGTTCGGATCTTTATTTAGTAATGATTTGTAGTCGAAAAGGTGTGGTCTTTTAGAAAAGTTTTTAAATTTTTTGTCATAAGTTTTGTTTGGATTAGGAATAAACAAAAATAAAAGTCTGAATAAAAACCTGAATTTATGCAGAAGAGCATTGAAGGCGAGTCCGTCGCTCCACGAAGTCGTGAAGTTTGTTATGTCTACCCTTTCATAGCTGGAAAACAGCAACAAAATTGAGACAAAACGTAAATTGAATTTTAAAACATTGCAGACAAGTGTTGAGCTAACCCAGTGGTGTTGGTCCGACACCAGGACAGAAGGGTCTTCTCCAGATTCGAGTGTTGCATGTCTTGTGCCACTACTCTAAGCAATCCGTGAACCTGAATATCGTTGTCGAGAAAAAGTACTTCATTTTAAGAGTCCTAACATTTCACATAAGAATTGATTACTGAGTAAATTACAGTGCATTACCTGCCAGTGCAATATGACACTCCAAACCAAGCCTAGGGTTAGTTTTGGATTTCCGTCGACGATATCGTTTGTGCTTATGTTCACTAATTTAACCTTTAATTCAGATATTGGAGAAAAATATGTTAAGAGTTGGTAAAAAATTGTTGTATAAGTTATTTGAATAATTAATCGAATGTCATAACGACATTGACTGACAAAATAAGTGTTGCGCCAAAACCCAGAGAAATATTAAATTTTTATGACTGAAAGTATCAGTTTGTTATCAGTTTCTCTATTGATAAGTACTTCGATATTACGGTATTATTCGTATTATTTGTAGTATTTATACTCATTTTAGTAGCGGTTTATAGATTAACCAAAAGCTTATTTATTAACAGATAATGAGATTAAAGTAAATAAAAAATATAGTGAACGGAAAGAGTCGAGACTTACATTGTTAGACTCGAGTACTTCCAGAGCTCGGCCGACATTATTGAGATGATGTACTTTGAGTCGTCCTTTTTCTCGTTTCTAAACAGTTAAGTCAAAACGAGTCAAAACATTAAACATAAGGAAATTTTGCACTAAAACCATATATGAAATGAAATGTAATATAATGTACGCCTAATCGAAACAAACAATTCGCTGATCTCACAAATTCTCATCGTTTTGAGTCTGGGTTTGAGTTTGAGTCTTACCGTGCTTGCTAGTTTATACAGTATATTATATTGCCTCTAAATCATTAGACAATTAATCAATTTAATTGATACAAACAAATGTCATTAGATTAACAAATCAATTAACTATATTATTTAATAAATAATTCAATTAAAACCGAATAATAATATTGTAAATCAATTCAAATCAAATCAAATGATAAAATACTAACGATTTCACAATTGCAGAGTATCTCTAATAACGAAATAAGTTTTGTTCCGTCGCGAAGATCAACGAATAAATCCTCTATTAGTGGATGTGATCTCTGTTTGGATATAAAAACATTACTTTTATTGCATTTATATTAAAACAATAGTAAAGAGAAAATGTTTTTATTACATATTTTCATATGTTATATGAATTGCGGAAAAAAAGTATTGGAAAAAATGCGAACAAATATAAAAATGTAATTTTGATTTGTTTTGTCATAACTACTACCGATTGGCAATAATCCAAACGATGCCATAATTACAACATTTTATTGGAAAAGTTTTTTGCAAAGACTTTGTGAAAAAAGTTATCAAAACAAAAAGTTTTGTCACTTTTTATTTGTTATCAAACTTTTGCCATACCTTTGATAACTGACTGTTAATCCATTTGCTGAACGTCTTCTTCTGCACGTCTTCTCTTTCATCTGTCAGTTTGAAAATTAATAATTAATTCAAATAATTGCAATAAAATTGTTTTGTTTTGTTTATAAATAAATTGAAATACAACTACAAATAGATTAACACCAAAAAAGGCATTAAACGAAGAGAGAGATGAGGAAAATGGAAATACAAAACAATTTCCGATTTTTATCTCCAATACAAAATTTGATTGAAATTAATAACAAACCAGAAATATGTGAATCCATTATTGAAATTATTAAATTCAATATTTAAAAGCATAAAAAAAGTTGTTTATCAATAATATAGTTAACATCTAAGTAGTAGTTTGTCATTAAAATATTGTCTATTTTGAAGACTAATGAAAAAAAGTTATATAATGTTTAGAGACAGAAGACAGTCAACAATGCCTTGTCTGCAGTGAATTGGATCCAAAACACAACTCAATTCACTATCCAATGCATAAACGAGTAAATAGTTTCGTACATCTCTTAAGCAGTTATTGTTGATCTGAAGTCCATTATATTCTTGGCGTAGAGTCAACAGTAATAGCGAGCACTGCCTCAGAGCTACACTATATGGTAGACCTGTATTAATATGATATATCAGCATACTAAACTCAGTGCAACATACTGAACTGCACAGTGAGCTGGCTTGTGAGGTAGGGGAGCAGATCAAGGAGTGCACACCCCTTACACCAGTACCGAGCCGTGTGTTTGAGCTGATTTTTAAATTAATATTTTCTACCTTTTCTGTCACTAAGACTGATATTTTTCTTAAACGATAACTATTTTTTTGTGGCCTAAAAGTTCATTGAATTCATTCGCAAATATTTTTGCTCTTTTCCTAATGAGAGCTCCGAATGGATGGAAAATATTTCTGACATTCTCTACGAATACAAAGTTTTAAAAACTGTGTTTCTATTGACAATCATTTGGTTTATTTCTTTTCTTTTCTTACAATACTGAGGGATAATCTATTTATTTAAACTAAAACACAAATAATTAATTCCTTTCTTGATTATTTTCACAAGTCATCCGTCAATTAAATATAAATTTATGTTTAGTTTATCAGTAAAAATGTTTCTCTTAATTAAAATAAACTTTTTTTTTTCAATTGCGATACGAAATATAGCACTCATTGAATGGGAGATAATTATCGCAAAAAAAAACTTTGAAATATATACTTTAGAATTGATAACACAATTGATATAATAATAAATATTTAAAAAGTGTAACGAATTCAACATGAATTCAATGAAGAATGCGATAAAATAAATGCTTTTTCTTAAATACCTTTTAATTTAGTAATTTCGCAAAATATTTCGTATTTTAACATTTTGTTCAAAATATTTGTGTCTATCGAGTAGTTATTGGTTTTAGTTTTTGATTCATAATAACACAAAATTGAGGCACAGTTTTAATTTGCAAATGTAGTTAATAAAAGCTTTGAACATAACTAGCAATTAAAATCTAATTATTAGCAAAATTTTGATTTTCCTTAATTCGAGAAATTTGTTGTTTTCAACAGCATATTAGCACAGGTTAGTCATTGAAGAAAGTTATAGCTGTATAAAAACCCAAAACCTATAATTTGCACAAAAAACCATTTTAGACCACAAACATAGCAAAACTGAATTAAGTAAAAAGAAATAATGAGTGGAATAAGTCGTGACTAAACACTAAACCAAAAAATTCTGAGTAGTGTTTAGAATCAGAAATGTTTGTGAGTTAACATAAAACTACTTTTTTATGTAAGTCAGTTGTTGTCGCATTAATTCTTGATGAGGAAATTGTGGTTTATATAAAAGGCACTCAATTGTGAGTACATATCAGTGCATTAGTCATTCCTTTATTCTTAAGGCCACATAAATCGAAATAAAATTTAACTGAATATATATTTTTAGAAGACATTTGTCATCGTTATATCCATCGTATTTGAGGGAAAAAACATTTTACATTAGTTTAATAGGCAATGAATTTGAAGGTTATTTATATTCAGATGTGATTGTGTGAGCATTCAGTGCGGAATTTCGTTTATTTTAAAAATAATTCTCTTTTATTATAATATAAACATTTGTCTTCAGTTTAAACCAGATTTTATAATTGAATTCGAAATTATTGAAAATTTGTGGCTTACGAGCAAACTTAATTGAATTTAGTAATGCAATGTTTAAATTATACTAATTGTACCAGAATTTTGAGAATTTGAACTTTACTTGTTTAAATAATTGAAAAATTGAGGCTTTAAACAATGCTATAATTTAAAATATTTCTGCATTTAATCTGGATGTTCTAGTTACAAATTAAGGATTATTTTCAATTATTTTTATAAATTGAAGCAAATATTTATCAACTCATATAAGAATTTGCAAAAAAAGTTTATAACTCATTAATCAATAATAAAATGACTGTTGGAATGATAAGTTATAATACCAAAATTATATTCAATAAATAAAGCACAAATCTATTATAACACAAACAATAATTTCGATAAACAAAAATTTGATATTAAAATCAATATTTATTTGTGTCACTAATTTTTATTATATATTTTTACGCTTCGCTTCAATTAATTGAAAATACTGATAAAAATTATTTCTATTGTCTTCAAAATTACACAAAAATTGGGTTAAAAAAGTCAAACTATAATAATTCAAACTATGTCTAAAAATGTTTATTTTATTGAATTAAACTTAATAAAAAATAAGAGACAATATGTTTTGAAGACTACAAATTATTTCCTATTCTATCCGTATGTGACCCACAATTGGGTTGAATTAAACAATTTTAAAATTAAAAAAAAACTTTAGTTATATTATTAAAGTTCAAACTGCAAATGTATAATTTTCTCTACATTTTTGGTTTTACGAAAACTTTGATTAAATTTAATATAATATAAACAAACAAGAACAAATTTATTAATTAAATTAAACAATTTTAACTCAAATAAAATAATTTTATTAAAACAAATAAACTAGTATTAAGTAAATTCGTTGCAGCTCTAATAAATAAAACATGCAAGGTGTGTTTCAACATTACCGTTTATATAAGTGGCAATAATAATTTAAAACTGTTTTCATTCATTTAATCGAAACATATTGTATAAAACATAAGAAAACTCTTTTAAACATTTAATTGACTCATTTAAATGTTTATAAATAAACTGAATTCCATGAAATGCAATACATATGTATGAAATTCTATAGCACTTCAAACAACTAATTGTTAAAAGTTTAAGTGACGTTGACTTAAGTACATTGATGAGATTTTAGGCTCTAGTTTCTCGTTTATTTGTGCAATAATTACATAAGTTGTTATATATAAAAAATGAGAATATTTTGCACTTAAATTAACTTATTATTCATGCCATATGCGAAACAAATGTTTTATTTATTAAATTCAAGTTTAACTTAATAAATCATTCGAAGTGAGTCTCAACTCAGTTATTAAACTATAAAAAATAAAATATAATTTATTGGCACAAAATTCAAAGACTAAAGAATCGGTTCTGGAGTTGGAATTTCTGGAACGAATGACAAAAACCCTATTTATTGGTAGAGATAGTGATTGACATTTATTTAGAGAACGAATATTAAGTTTTAATGATTGTTAATTAGATTACAAAAGACTAACATTAGTTTGTTGTTCATAGACTTAACTCGAATCCATTGTCTTATTAAGTGTTAGTCTAAGAGAGCCGTTCCGGTTAGAGAGAGCTCAGACGCGTTGTCTGTCAGTCACGCACAAGACATGCAGATAAGACTTATTTAATTACTTTCTGGTCTTCATCTCTGAATAAAGCGATAAATATTAGATAATAATTATTAAACATAAGTGATAGCGCATTAATTGAATTATTGAACCAGACGTTAGAACATGTCTTTATAAGACTATTTTATAAATAATAATTAAGTTGTTTAGAGTATAACTCTGGAGAGGCATAGATCGCCATAAATCCTGACTATATTCGGCGTAAATCTTAATAATAAATTTACAATGTCAAAACGGTAATGTGAAATACGGTAATAAGATATGCTATCAATTAAAGTCAAATTATAGAAATCGGATCAGCACTTGAACTACAAACCATTAATAGGTAATTAGCGATCGATCGATACATAGAATGAGATTTAAATGCTTACAATACGGGTCTTCAGATATTCCATAGTAAGCACTGACAGAGTCTTGAAAATAGAGTTTAGGTGTACTCTGAATGGCTATATTCGATGAATGTGTACTTGCAATCGGATAAGTGTTATGAGAACTCTTCACTGCTTTTTCTCGGTTTAGAGACCGGTTAGGCGTTGGAAAGGTATGACAAATATTATTGTTTTTTCGTTTTGAAGAGTTTGTTGGTTTGCGAAACTGAAAACACTTCTGCGGCTGAAAACAGGCGTCTTTTGGGCTCTTATTTGCATTACTTGCGGTTGGATTGCAATTAAAATTATACGGAGGAGTCGTTGGAGACTTGCTCATTTTTTATGCATATGCAATTTACATAAACTAACTTAACTTATATATTCAAATTTTCATCACTCAATAATTTCAAGGCTTTAAGAAAACACATCATTTTTTCAAACTAAACAAATGCTGTGAATCATATTCACGAAATCATTTTCGCATTTCATTTAATAGTCGGCAAAACAGTCAAACAGAGCAAACATAAAAACTCTTTAAATGTAAGAATGTTTTTAATATAAATACAGTTTAGAAGTGAAACACTCTTTTTGTTTGTATATTGTTTGCATTGATTCAAAGAGAAGTGGTTTAGAAATTGGAGAATAAGGCAGTAATGAGAGAAACTAAGCAAAAGTATTCACTCGTATTACTAGACTTTAAGACAGTTGCGAAAACTGATTAGACTTTAAAACTAATGCCACATCCGATCGGAATAGAGCAGAGAATGAGTAGGGAAGGCAAAGGATGTGGTGAAGAGACTGATGTGACTCCGAGTCAGTCGAGTAGAGGCAGTGATAAAAGAGCCAAATCTCGATTTAGACTACATGTGCTCCTCTGCTCCACTCTTACCAGAGTTTCTATTTCTAGATTCACTCGAAAACTACTAATATCTGTCGCATAGAGTCTACAAATTCTAATAATATTATTGTTTAAGAATTTACTGTTTCTCCAGTTTTTTGTTTTTATCCAAATAATAAAAACCAATAATACAAACATAGACTTCAAATAGTTTACATAATAATTGTTAAATTATTGCAAATACGGGAACAACAGTGTGGCTATAGTAAGTAAATCTCCTTTCCTTCAACAGACTGTATGACTAAAGGCTTTTTAGAGGCAATCAAATGAGAATATGAATGCCATTCATCAGCTTTTCAAGTATTGTCTAATTCATTATACATTCTGTCCAATAAATTCTGGATTTATTTAAATGTATTTTTCTCTTCCAGTAAAACATTTTTTGAATACAGATCTAAAAGTAATATAAAAGTTAAATAGTTGATTCTCAGGTAACAGACATTCTTTAAACATATTTAAGTTAAAAAGTTCAAAATAGGCTAAACTTTTTTGCATTGTATTGCATATCATTGCATAGCATTGCATAGCATTTGCCAACAAATTGTTGTTAGACTAGAGACTAGAGTTAGTCATCAAGTATTCAATGTAACAATGCATTACATGTCTCTAATTAATGAATGTCTGCAAACATTTTTTGCAAAATTAATGTTCATTTTTACAGCAATTTATGCCAAAACGCAAATCTAATCTACAAAACGGTGTCTTACCTCTGAATTCTTTGATCTTATGCTGGATCTGATCCGTATCGACTTCGACAACAACTTCGACAGTCTGTTGATCGGAATTTGAGTCCATTTCGCGATAGACTTTCATTTTTTGTGGAAAGTATTGCAAAACCTTTTGCTTTCCACTTGTATTCACTTGTATTGAGCGGAAAGTCTGAACGCAGTGTTCATAAGAGTGAAGCGAAGCGTAAAGTCAATGCAAACTCATTTTTATTATTATTGTGTTTTGTTTAAAGTGCAGACCATATGATAAATCTGTCGATTGTCGTAAAAAGCGGAATGAGCTCTACATTACATTCGCTTAATTGCATATTATTGAAGTCAATTGATGCTCACTCTATGACTGCCCGATTGGCACAATTATAACTATATAAAACATAACTTAATATAATTTGATTAAAGCATAGATCGCACACAACATCTGCACTCATATTATAGCCAACCATCGACACGGGAAAGCAAACTGCAGTTCTCTGCACACTATGTCAGCAATAATATCATTATCACATACTGGGCCTGCTTTGCAACTCAAGCTAGACTTAAGCTCTAAGGGCCCAATAGATGCGTCAAATGAAGAACATTTTATCTCATTTGGGGGGTTTCGCACAGCAATGAACTCCTACTGAGAACTCATTTTTTGGACACATCTAAGAGTTGGAGAAGTTTTAAAAGTCTCCTGAAGTTCATACCAACCAGAGTATATGCTTACGAGTTAGACAATTATATATTCTATTACTAAATTTAGAAATACTTTCTCGATCTGTTCAGTTGGGCTCGTTTTTCATCAGTTCTACAACTTATTGAAATTTACTTAAGACTAGAAAAATGTTTTGAAACTTAGGGAAACTTTCAATTTAGGTTTAAATATGTTTACTCGAATATTTAATTAAGCCATTAGTCATCTAAATTAATTTTGCATATAACTTAGCATCATCATTATAATTACTCTTCACATTTCTGCCCGAATTCTTCAATATAACAATGAGATTCAAAAGCAATTAAATATTCATAATCTCATTCAAAAGTTTATTTCTAATGCAGATTCTTATGTCTAATATTCTCTATTGAAATATTCAATGCAAATGTCGTTATTTACATTTCTAAGTATTAAAAGTAAGCTTTCTCATTTTCGAATAATTCTGTTGCCTTATATATACTTCATTTTAAACATAAATTCCAAAATATGAAGATTACATATCAGAGATAAGGCTCAAAAGTTAATTTATCCAGCAAGTGAATTTGTTATCCTACAGTATAGGCACACCGAAACAGACGGATAAAACGCCAATTTTAAGCTTAAGACATGTGAGTAGATGTTTTTTTGTAACTCTCCTCTGAAGATCAATTGCATATTTTTTTTTCTGGAAAAATAGGCGATACCACTCATGAGATTAAAAGATTCAAAACTTCAGGTAATCGACTTTTAGAACACCCGGGCTATAAATCTCATTCCCAAACAATTTATTGATTACTTACTTTGCATCAAAATTGGAAATCGAATGCCTTTTAATTATTTAATAAAAAAATCGATAAAAAATTAATATATAGATAATCGATAGGAAATTATAAGCAATTTTCAAACGAATAGATATTTTTAACGTCAAATAAGTAATTAAAGAGAGCGATCGATTATAAAAAGCAATTCGACCTAAGATTAGTTGACTCGCATTTATTTTTGACACTGAAATTCAATACAAATTATTATAAAAGCAAAATATATGTAATTAAATATTTTATCACACCTTCCTGCTTATCTTTTATAATAAAATGTTTAATACTTAATTGGCTAAAAACTGGTTGTAATTAAAGCTAATTTTAGATTTAAATTGATTTTAAGCTATTAATAATTTTAAAAAACAATAGAAAAAGACTGCTAAGTCCGCATAGTGATTTAATAAGGTTTTAAGGGCTATAATAATGTTTTCGAATCTCAGGAATCATTGCTAAATGAGTGTTAAAAAGTGATTTGCATTTTGGCTTCGCTTATATACATAATTGCATTTGAAATATCGGCGACAAAAATAAATTCCAAAGTATTTTAGTGTTGGAAATAAACGCGAGTTAACTATATGACAGAGATTCGAAACGCTCTTAAATAATAAATAAATAATAATTGCAATCAATAATGAATACCTAATTATTTGGATTTTAATTCACAAAATTATAAATCAATTAATCAATAGATAACATAAGGGCTAAAGTGAGCGCAAAAAACACTATTTATCACAAATAAAGTCGTTTAAAGACAAAAAGCTTTTCTAAAACTAAATGATTAAAAAATATAATTAAAAGAAAAATTTGAAAATTAATTTGTTTTCGTATTCTTTTTTAAAAACTAAATGATTTACGAATAATAAATATATAATTACAAAAAACATATTATATTCTGATATTTATAGACTCTCTCTCTCTCTCTCCATACATATATCTATATGTATATATAGATATATATATATATATATATTCTATAGATCTGTATATATGCCGTATAATATAATTATAGAATTTATGTATTTTTAAAATATTAACTGTTTTTTGTTGATAATACCCAACACTTCCGTAAATTATTTTCTTCAAAAAATTTAATATGATTTACAACGCATTTAATGATTTGTTTTATTTTTGAGGCACTTATGGAATGTTGTGTCAACTATCGGATCAGACGTTAGGAATAGAGTCGAGAAAATCGATTTCAACTATTTTGTCGATGAAAGCGAGCGCCGCATCCATTGAAGTGACCGTCGATTTCGAATTCGATGCGTCTTTCAGTGAATGCATTTCGTTTGTCGATTGACTCGTTTGTAGACTTGATTTGAGTAATGTATGAAAAAATGGATGTAATTCTAGTAAACTCTTGATCGATGTCTTTGTGATTAGCGGACATTTGGCTTTATAGGGCAGGACTTCCACTTCATTGCTCTGGAATCATAAAATTGGTTTAGTATTGGTTTTAGTCTTAATTCGAGCAAAACATCCAAAACAGTTAATTAGAATACCTTTTGATTCATAAGATTATTAATGCGGACGACGTGCGGCTCAAAGGGAGGATATGTTTGGCTGGAATTCGGGTGAAGAGCACTTCTATTGACTCCATTCGACAAATTGGTTGTGTCTTTATTGCCGCCGACGAACGCCCAGCGATACATCTGGAACTGGGGCAGGGAGTCGGCCGGCATGGCTATGGCGATGTCCAGCAGCTTACAGGCCGCCAAATACAGTTGCAACCACTGGGGGTTGTTGTGTGCGGCCAACCCATTGCTCTGACTCGTCACCCAACTTGAGTCCAGGTTTGACAGACGCTGTATGTGTGAACTGAAGGGCAAATAGATTAGGATTAGAAGTAAAGTCTCGATTTGAGATATAAAGTTGCAATTAGTCAAAGTCCGTACCCATTGGTCGGTTTCCTATGTATAGCAAAAGAACCAGAGATTGAATGTTAAAAAGTGAGAGAAGAGACCCAATTATTAGAAAATAAACTTATTTAATGAGTTAATCATTATTAGTGTTTAGTGTTAGTGAATAGAAGACTGAATGAGACTAAATGGTTAGTGTGAGCGGAGACTGACCTGAATTCCGGAGTGTCTGTCATTAATTCCATTTCGATGTGAAGGAACACTTGAAACTAAATATTTCAATAATTAAATTAGTATTTAATGCAAACAATTGTCTAAACCAAACCAAACCAACCATTTCTGTGTATATGAAGGGCCACAACGACGTCAAGTGATGCGCAGACATACGCGATATGATGACCCGAAAACAGAGAAGTACCTGTGCCTGCACTAGAGGCGATTGACTCAGACGGTGCGATTCAATGAGTTTTTCCTGAATTTCGGACATATACTTCTGGTACTGATCTTTTTCACTGCAAAACAGTATAAACGCCAACCGCTTAACCAAATTAGCCCTTTGTTCGATCTCTTGGTCTTTACTGCTAAACAGCTTTAGGGCTCCACTCGACTGCGTAACCGACATTCGCGCCAAAAACTCCCGGAAAGTGTTCTTGTCGTGAGTCATCAAATGGTCAATTATTGTCTTCCAGTGCGCAAAGCACTCGGAGTCCATTTGGAAGAATGTCGGGTCCAGTAGAAGTTCAAATGCGTCTTTACGCCACGCCCTCCGAGTGTATTGATAGCCAGACATATTAGACAATAAATGAGAACAGGCTCTAAAACTCGGGGCGTTATGTTTGCTCCTGTTCTTCAGGTATGGGACGATATAATACATAATGTTAGAGACCAGAGGAACCACTTTCTCCTTCTCTTCGCTCACATACACTACATCGAGAACTGGCGCTACAAACTGTGCCAAATATTTAAATTAGTTAAAAGTTTTTATAAATTCAATCAAAAATTCAATCGACACTCACTTCAGCCAAAGCACACAACGCCTGAACACTATATTTCGAGAGAAATGAGTTGTCGGCTTCGGATCCGTTCGTAAATTCCAAGTTTCCATTCATTGAATCGATTGTATGGAACGTATTCTCAAAGAAAGTGTTCTCCTCGTCCTCCATCTGATCTGGCTGAGGGCCGGGCATTACTTCCAAATTCCTCCTCAACCATTTAGACGGCCCGAGCCGAGCGCCAGCGACTGTAGTGCACGCGTCGACCAGCTTTTGAGCCACGTCTTGCAAGTCCTTCTGATCCTTCCGGCCCTCTATAAGGGGTGCCGTCTGAACAAACTCGTGCAGAATAGCCAGCAAATGGAACTGCACTAATGGCTGTGCCATCGATGAGATTTGCAAACCTTCTTTGAGTAGAGATAATACGGATTTCCAACACTCGAGTAGTTGTGTTCCGGCAAAGGCTTTGATGTAGGCCAGGAAGAACTGCAACATACAGACCTCGATTGGCGGCCGCTTCAGGTGTTTACTACTGTTAGCATTTGGCGGCGCTTTCATTGCTTGACGTATTGTTTGCAGCACTGACTCCATTGGAAGCACCCGAATGGCGGCCACCAATTCAACTAACAATAACTGGTCGGCCGAACAGGTTTGGGTCCACTGTTTGCGGCTTTTAATAACTTTTGTATCCCTAACGTCATACCAAACAATAGCTACTGAAGTCATGAAATGCGAGCCATGAATGAGAGAAAGAGGGGATAAGAAGCTTAAGATATTTTGTTTGACTTCTTTACTGCTGCCCATTATCTGCCATCCGTTGTCGCTCTGGTTTTCGACGGATTTTATTTGTTTCCAAACCGTCAGAAGAGATGACAAAACTCGCGGTAAATGAGTTAAAAGTGTTTTTCGCGTAGAGATGAGCGGATCATTAGCCGAACCCTCGCGACCGGCAGACAACACGTCCTGATTCGAGTCGGAAACTGTAAAAACGTGTAGAAAATTCGTAAACATTTGAAACGGACTGTTGTTTGTGGGCAAGAGATTAGTTGATGTGGCGATGGGTTGTGGTTGTGGTGAGAGTGTAGGAGAGGCCACAGCGTTAGAGGTGTCGAGTAGACAGTAGTGACAAAGTGTGGCCAAACTCTTCAATAAGACTATTAGATAATTCGAAGACATTTCTGATTTGTCGTCTATCATAGCTTTGGTTGAAATCTTAGTGGAACTGCTTTCAAGATTTTGACATAATTGGGTCAAAACGCAAACCACAAGACGGGAGAGCGAACGGCCGGCAAAAGGTAGTGTCGATTCAACTAATGCCAACCAATTCGCGTGTAAATGGACTTTATGTGACTGTTGGAGAGCTGTCTGAATGGCCGATAGAAACATAGACTGCGCCGGTATTAACATATTTGGGTAGTATTTCAGTGAAGATATTTGCGGCTGAAATCTGATTCTGGCCGCTCGGGAGTCACTGCCCTTGCGGTTATGCGTCGGCTGTTCCTTATCCGACATATTGGGCGCCACCTTATGCTCCAAAATCATCAGTTCTTCCAATAACTTAAGTAACGACTTCTGTAGGTCTTCCTGAAAACCATTTGTGCAGTTGTTTTGGCACTCATTGAACTGAATGAGTGCGTCTGCGAAAGCCGAGTCACAGCTATTGGTCGGCTCTTTCTTGAGTTGAAAGTTATAAACACTCGAAACAATGCACTGAAGGATCGACTTCTGGACTTTGCATCGCATTAACATGTCGTGTAGATAAGTAGAAAAAGTAGGCTTTCCTTTGATTGCAACCGACAATTGATTGAATATAAGTCTCAACACTTCACACGAAACGATTCGCACTTTTTGATTGCCGTATATCTCGTCGTCGTTGAGTCGGGTTTGGGGTAAACTCGGGTAATAACTGCGCAGATATTGCATACACGACGAGACTATCACTTCCAAAAACGAACTGCTTCTGAACGATGTGCTCGACTCAGAGCCCAACTCACTGTAAAAGCCCTTTCCGTAGAGAGAGTTCCGATGTCGAGCACATATCACCTGTAATTCCTGGGATCGCAAACCCAATCGATTGCTTATACTAGTCGTCGCCATAGAGAACAGTACTCTTTGGGGTTCGGCTAATATTACGTTCCAAAGTGTAGTCAACGCATAGAGCGTTCGCTTAGAGTCGTAGACCTGTTGGTATAGAAGCATATGTGAGTGCAGTTGGCTCAGGGATACGGGTCTGCTGTTAGTGCCAATGCTTATGGTTTCCGAATTAGTTATAGCCGTCTGACTGTCTTCCGACTCAGAGCTGTCCTCCAAATCATAAACTACTTTATCGATCAACTCTTCGAGAATTGCATAAATCACTTCCGTTTCAGTCAACTCCGATTCATCAATACGTTTCTTCGAGGGAATGGGTGTCGAACAGGTAGTGGTCGCACGAGAGCCCGAATAAGGTGTCGGTGACTTCACAATATCGTCCGATTTGATTGATTTAGTGTCCAATCGTCTTATGTTCGAAAGATTGGGCAAAGATCTGGCAAATGGTATAGAACTCGAATCAAATATCTCGAATGCGTCGCTATTTAGTGAAGACATCGATCCAAACGGATTCAAAACCATATTAATCGACAGATATTTATCGATAACACTATTCTCATGACTCGGAGGTACTTCATATTGTGGAAGAGATATCTTCGAAGTAATCCATTTGTTGTGTGAATGAGTGTTCGAAATATTAGAGTTTTGTGTCGTTAGAGTTAGCACTTTATTAGAGGGCACAGGAGAGGGCGCGAAACGCATTTTGCCGTCGGGATAGACGTGATATATAACGTTCCCACCCGTACTGCTAATGGCGTATATCTTGGCCTCGGAGTTAGCAATCGATGCGTTGTCGATCTCATCAGTGTTTTTGGGGCTCTGGTCTGTAATGCCTGCTATTCCCGGCTGATGTATGTTCGCGTGTTGGACAGACAGACGGCTCGTGTCCGGGTGCAGGAGTATGAACAGAAGTGGTTCTAATATTCTGGCAATATCTCCACTCTTCAACGACTGGTTGAGCCAATCCATGGCCTGAGAGTTATGAGTATCGACTTTATGGGACAGACTGTCTAACATGAAAAAGAGGGGCCGATCGAAGTCGCGAATCATCGCCGAAGGCATTGATTTCATTTTCATATCTCTCGTAATGTTATACAAAACAGTGAATCGTTTTCTCGAGTCATATGCGATCGACTCGTCCGGAGATATCATTGAAGTGCAGATAACAGACTCACAAACAGATGAGTCGATCGCAAGATTGTGCAACTGTTGGAGTAATGTCGCCGTTTCGAGATGCAGGTGCGCTCGACTGTCCTCCAGATTGGCCCACAATTTAGTAGTCGATTGAGTGAACCACGAGGTCTGATGGAAGATAAACGCCAATTCGTTTGCAGTAATCATTGGATCGAATTCTATTGATTTGTTTGAATTCGACGTTTCGTCGTTTGTCGTACAGTCGAGAACTGGAGAACCGGTCGAAGTGATGGTCATCTGAGGAACGGGTATATCGAATAATAAAGCTTTAGTTATAGTGATTAAGTCCAAAGTGGCTGAAATCGATGAATAGCAGACTTGAGGACTGCTTTTCGGATATATCCCCAAAACCAATAAGTGTTGAATCCATTGTTGCAATTCATCACAACTTGAAAACAATAATTTGTCGGTTTTCTTGTCAGACAATGAAGGAATGGCCGACATTTGGACCAGAAGGTGGCACAGATGTGTGTATACGTCAACCATTTCTGAATTAATATCAAGAAATTTGATTTGAGAATCAAAACTCACTTCGCGTTCGCTATTAGTCGACGAGACTCTCAACGAAACAAAACATTCGATTAAATCAAATTTGTTTTTAACCAATCGTTTCTCAACGAATACATTGAAGAATGTCTGCAATGTATTTACGAGACATTTCTGAAACAACTCTTCATTGAGAACCTGTTGTGTGGGCGAGAGCTCGCAGTCGTCGGTCTCTTCTTTGATTACAGACTCAATCTTCTGAATCGGTTTGTCATTAGTCTTGAGGTCTTTGCTGTCATTTTTGAGTCTGTTCTGCAACGTCTGAACGATTACGGGTTTTATTTTGTTTACAATATTCGAACACAACTTAATTGAATACTCAAAGTCATGACTATTAAGAACCGAACAGTAGGTAATTAACGAGTTGAGAACATGGAGGAGGAGTTGGGATAAATAAGTTAGATTTGGAGAGTCATTAAAATTTGATGTTTCGATCGAAACGTTTTCCAAAACAAAGTTAACGATTGAACACATCTCGAGAATAGTTATGGCTTCAGATCCGACGCGTTTGACATGAGAGCCATTAAGCGATTCAATGGGTCTATAGTGAGCACAGGATTGGGAGAAGAGTTCGGAGATGTGTTGCCATAAATAATTGATTCCAATGTTTGTGAAAAGCAAATTCGTTGTACGCATTAAGTCTGCTTTGTTTGACTTGTTGTTTGAATTTCCAACTAAACTAAATTCATGATATAGTGCACTGTTGGGTCAGATTAACAAAACAATAATTAATGTTTTCGCCTATTTTTCGCTTCAATACAGTATTTGTTTTCGAAACTATTTAAGTAATAAACAGTTTTACCGCAATATTTCGACGATTAGATTGTCGACAATCGGTTGACTAATGTCTTTGTGGTCTATGATACAGATCAGGAGCCGATAGGGCCAGAGCTCGCCCAGACTTGACCAGGAGTTGGGAATAGGAATTACGGTCGACGGGTCCTAAACAAATGTCAAACATTCGATTATTGACAACTATTTGCTCGAATGCCTTCAAATTATCAAATTTATAGAAAAAAGCAATTATTTGAGCAATAACTTCAAGTTCAGACTAGAGCTGATATGTCATTAAATCTTCTACCCTTTGCCTAAATCCTAGTAAATATTTTAAAACTAACAGTTATTCTAATTTTAAACAACTTCTATCAATACAGGAAATTATTTATAAATTTAATTAACACTTTGTTTGTTATCTAAATCAGAGATTAAGTGAAAAACTAATAATATGTCGAAAATATAAAGATCAAGTGATGACTCACTGATGAGTTCTTATCAGATAAAGTATTGTATTGTATATAATACTGTATGTGATATACATATGTTCCTACAGACTCATTAAAACACTCAGAAGTCTCATTACAAAACAGCAATCTCCTTCCCTTCCCTTCCATACCCTTCCCTTACAATATATATGTTTCCGTTCCTTCAACTTTAAAGGCAAGAAAATTCAAAAGCAGTAAAAAATAATTAAATAAAAA